>PVKH010033762.1:0-11969 GCA_004027955.1 Chaetophractus vellerosus
TTGTGGGCGGCTTCTGCTTCCATTCACAGCCGGCTTTCAGTTCGCAGGTGGCTGGCTGCGCTCCATTCGCGGGCTACCTGCCCTGCCCGTGGCGGCTTTTGCCCTGTCCGTGGCAGTTTTTTTGCCCTGTCCACGGCGGCTCTGGCCCGCCCATGGCGGCTTGCCATTCTCAAGGCGGTCTGCCCGCTAGGAGAGGTTCCCGGAAACCGAACCCGGGGCCTCCCATGTGGTATGCCGGTGCCCTATCCACTGGGCTATCGAGCCGGCCCAATATTGCTTTTAATAAAGATGTTTAGCAGGATGCAAAACAAAAATAGAAACCTTAATGAAATTAGAGAGGGGACATTGTAAATATAATTCGGAAGAGTTCACCAAGGAGTTTTTTCAAATATAATTCTTAAAAAATCTTTAATGCTTCAAAGAAAAGAGATATAATTAGGTCTTGATATTAGCTTTCAAATTTCATAAGGAGGACACGTCTCAGGATATGGTTACCTTTGGCAGTTTGATATTATTTCTGAATTCCAAAAAAGATATAGATTATGTTTAAAGTGACCTGTTCCTCTGGGCATGATAACTCTTTGATTGTATTAAATTCAGAGGTTTCACTTTTACTTTATTAAATTAAGATTAGGCCTTTGACTCGACCGCATCATTAAAACAACTCAGTTTGAGTACCAGCTCCCTTGGTGTGCTGATAAAACATACTCTCACATGGAAGTAGATACACACAGGAGAAGAACACTGTATTAGTCATCCAAAGGAGTGCTGATGCAAATACCAGAAATTTGTTGGCTTTTATAAAGGGTATTTATTTGGGGTAGAAGCTTACAGTTACCAGGCCATAGAGCATAATTTTCTTCCCTCACCAAAGTCTGTTACCACGTGTTGGAGTAAGATGGCTGCAAGGGTTTAGGTTTCCTGAGTTCCTCCCTTCCTGGGGCTTCTCTCTGGGCTCAGCTGCTCTGCTCTCTCCACAGACCAGTAGACTTTTAGGCGAATGGCTCATCACTCTCCCTGGAGCCTCTGCCATGTCTAATGGAGACTTCTTTTCTTCCTAACTTATCTGCTTCTCTGTGTGTTTACTTCCTATGCTTCAGGATCAAAACTTCTTCCTTCTCTGTAATGCAGGGTGGGTGGAGCTCAATGTCCTACTGACGTGGCCCAATCAAAGCCTTAATCATTATTTAATAATCAAGTAAAAGTGAAACCTCTGAATCTAATCCAACCTAATATGCCCAAAGGGACATATCAGTTCACAAACATAATCCAATATCTATTTTTGGACTTCATAAACAATACCGAATTGCCACAAACACAGAGGAATAGAAACAGCTTATTAGACACTGCAGAGGCCCTGGGAAGAGAGATGAGCCTGGTAGTCTATAGCTGACCTTGTGAAGAAAACAAAGCAGCTGAGCCCAGAAAGAAATAAGCCCCAGGGAGAGAGACGAGCCTCAGGTGAGCCTACAGCTGAGTCAGAAGAAGCTGGACTCATGGAGCCTTAAGATGGAAGAAGAAGGCTGTACCCTCACAGACATTGCCTGCTGTCTTGCTTTAACATGTGGCTACAGACTTTGGGTGAGAAAGTACCTCTTATGGTACCTTGAGTAGGACTCTTTAGGGCCTCGTAACTGTAAGCGTCTACCCCAAATAAATACCCTTTATAAAAGCCAACAGATTTCTGGTATTTTGCATCAGCACCCCTTTGGCTGACTAATACACTACCCAACATAGTGATTTTTTTCATTCATTCACTGTATATTTATTGAGGACCTTAATTGGGTGAGGCATTCTTCTAGCACTAAAAGCAGTGATAAGACAAAAAAATTCCTATTCCCATGGAACTTATACTCTATTGAAGGGTTCAGACAATAAACAAGAATGAATGAATGAATGAATAAAATCATTTTCATTAGTGGTAAATGTTTTGACAACAACAATGAAAAAACCAAGGTAAATTGCTAGATATATATCCAAAATAACTGAGAACAGTGACACAAATAGATATCTGCACACTGATGTTCATAGCAGCATTACTCATGTTAGCCAAAAATTGGAAACAATTCGGGTGTCCATCAACTGATGAATGGATAAACAAATTGTGGAGTATACACATGATGGAATAATATGCAGTGGTAAGAAGAAATGAAGTTGTGAAACATATGACAACATGGATGAACCTGGAGGACATTATGTTGAGTGAAGCAAGCCAGACACAAAAGGAAAAGTACTGTATGATTGTCCTATTATGAGCTAAATATATTATATAAAATATATAAATATACTATGTGAAATATGAATATGGATAGAATTGCATATATAAGACTATTTTTCCTTGAAGCTGAATAAATGTAAGTTAATACTACACAATGTTAATATCAGACAAAAAAACCCATTAAACTAAATGAAGGAGACCAGATACAGAGTACTACATATTGTATGATTCCATATATATAAAATGTAAATATAAATCAATTAATAAAGATGAAAGATTAGTTGTTATGTAGGGGTCTGAGGAAGGAATGCTAAGGGGTTTGGAGTCTTTCTTTTTGAAGTAATGAAATTGTTCTAGAATTTTTAAGAACATTGAGATTATACTAAAAGCCATTGATTATACTCTTTGGATAGAATAGCCAAAAACAGCAGCTATGTACAGTAGGGGAAGCATAGAGATTGAGAGATGAATTTTTTTGTTTTTTTCTTTGTCTATTTTTATTTCTTATTACTGAAATAATGAAAATGTTCTAATAATGATTGAAGTGATGAATGTACAACCATGTGCTTATAGCAAATACCATTGAGTGTACACCTTGGATGAATTAATGCTTTATTAATATATATCAATAAAAGTGATTTTAAAAAACCCCAGGGTAATAGGATAAAGAGTAATCATGAAGGTGGGGCTGCTTAACATAGAGTGTTCAAAGATAAGCTCTCTGTGGAAGTGAAATTTGAGTAGAACCTGGGATACTTAGAAGGAGCCGGCCAAAAGATGATCTTGGGAAAGAATGTTTTAGGCAGAGAAATGCAGCACTTTTGGTACTGACTTGGAAAGAATTTGGTATGTTCAAGAATGAAAAGGAAAAGCAGTGAGGCTGAAGTATAGTGAATCAGGCTGAGTAAAGTCCCTGGTAAGAAAATTGTATTTTATTCTTAGTGCAATGGGGCACCATTAGTATATTTTAAGTGAGAGGCTGATACCTAATTTTTTAAAAAAGATCACTGTGGATTTTGTTATGGAGAATGTACCATGGGGAGTGGAGAGTGGAGGCAAGGAGTCATTTAGAAGGCTGTTGCAGCATACTAGAAGAGAGTTGATGACAGCTTAGACTAGCTAGAGTGGCAGCCATGGAGAAGGTGAGAAGTCAGCATTCTCAGGCTGCTAGGAGGTAGTATCTACAAGACTTGCTGATGGATTAGATGGTGGAGGCAGGTAGAGAGGGAAAGGAGAAATCAAAATTGATGCCCAAGTTTTGGTCTGAACAACTGATTGATTTGTGATCCTACAAACGGAAATCTGGAAACCTGGACATAAAATAGATTTTGAGGTGGTAAAGAATAATTTTGTTTTAGCATATGTTAAGTTGTAAAGTCATGAGATGAGATTGAGTCAGATGTTAGGTTATGAAAGCTCACATTTAGCTAACATTTCAGAGGCTCCTTTTATTCCAGTTGAGATGAGGTGGCCCTCTATTTAGGCATCTGAAAACATTTCTCTATCTAACTGAGTACATAAACTGGCAGTCTTTGATAGTTGTCAGGAGTATAACCTCAAACTCTGTACTGTTAAATGATATTTGTGAAGGAGTGTCTGAAGTATTTGTTATCCATTCACTCATTTTATTTTATTTTATTTTATTTTGATGTTTGGTAGAGCTTCATATTTTTAAAATCAATTTTATTGTTACATATTAATAAAGCATAAATCCACCCAAAGTGTACAATCAGTACACTCATTTCAATTACATTAAAATTGGTCCTTGCAAGTAGCAAAATACTTAGACCATGTTTTTTTTTTTTTGGTTTCTGGTCAAGTAATTTTTACTTAATTGCGTTTTCATGTTAGGCCAACAATCTGTATTATCAGGCATTATCGAAACAACTGAGTAAAACTTATTTACTTTAAGAATTTTCTTGAGAATGCTCACTAAATTACACAATATTTATGAGAACTCCAGAAAGAACTTCTTTCTGGTCCATATCAAGAATAGATGTGCTTTCATGAGCATAATTTTAAACTGCAAATCATGAGGCTCATTATGTTTGCCTCTTGGGGTTATCTGATAGAAATTTCAAAGCCAAATAGGCCTTATTGTATGCATTACCTCACTTCTGACTTCATCTTTTATTGTTTTCTTAAATTACTCTCCATATTTTCCCTTTGACTTGATTTATTTCACTTATTTTAAATTTTTGGAAACTATTCTTTCACTTCACCTTTTTGAAATATGTTAGTAATAACAGTCAGTCACTAGTTTTGTTCCCAGTACATTCCAACAGCCACATTTAGTACCCTCGTACTAGCCAGGCACAACCTATGAAAGTGCATCCACTATTTTATTGCACTAAATAGCATTTGATAATAGGCTACAGGGAATCTAAATAAACTATTTGGACTATGGCAGGCCAAATTCTATTACTTAGTAGACTTGGTCAGAACACTGGCTTTAAGGGAATATTTGACATATGACTTCATATTTGCAAAGTGGTATCCTTTTAGTATTTCCAACTCATCCTGGAGAGAAAAAGAAATACCCGAGAGCACTGCCTTTTTTATAATCTCACTCAGAAAATTTTGAATTAGATAATAATAGAGAAAAAGGCAAAGGAACCATAAAATATACGTGGAAATGGAAGAAGATGAAAAAGCAACTGTTTTAATTCAAATATATTTCTTACTTTAATAGGTTCAAAAAATGCTCCATTTGCCTGCTATGAAGAAATCCAATCTCAAACTGATAGGTTTGGGAACTGTGGTAGGCACAGAACAGGTTATAAACACTGTTCGTGGAGGTATGTTATAGAAATAAGACATATTCCTTGTGTTCTAAAAGATTCTATTGTTTGTTGTTTGTTTTTATCTCTCTTTAGTGTATGCTATCAATACTAGTGGTTTCAAGTATCACATGTGTATGGCAGTGAATCTCAAACCAGGATCCCTGGACCTAACATCTTTCTTGTGCTACAGGCTAAAATCTCCATTTTCTTTTTAAAACATTTCTTGGTGAGAGCACATCATGGTGTTTTTGACTACCAGAGCTATTATATGGGTATGACAGTGGTTGAAAGGGAAAGTCTAAGGTCATGTATGTTACTAGAAGGAAAGCTAAAAGCTGTAACATGGGACTGTATAAGATAGTAAAACCTCATGTAAAACACGAATATGGGTGATATTGCATATATAAGACTGCCTTTACAAAATATAAATACAAATATACTAGAGATAAGGAAAAAGAATAGCAGCTAGGTACAGCAGGGGAAGCACAGAGGGACTGAGAGGTGATGAGTTTTGTTTGGTTGGTTTTTGTTTGTTATTATTATTATTATTGGAATAATGAAAGCCCTCTAAGAATGATTGAAGTGAAGAATGCACAAATATATGATTACACAAAATACCATTGATTTTACACTTTGGATGGATTTATGCTTTATTAATATGTATCAATAAAATTTATTTGTTAAAAAATTAAACATTTCTATGTGGATGATCATTAGTCACCTAAATCCAATCCAAAATCAAAACTCGTAATATTCACTGAACCTTTTCTTTCCACACCTGTTCATATTTCTTTATAAAAATAGTATCCCCATCCATTCAATTGCATGTCCAAGCTGAAGACTGCCAAATGTCTGTAAAATGCAGTTCAATTTCTCCTTTATATTTTGGTCATTAGTTTATTTTAATGAACACTTATTACAAACCCACTTTGTGCCAGACACTGGGCTAGATAGTAATTAAAAAAATATACATGGCCCTTGCACTCATGGAATTTGTAGACTGGTAAATAGACCATGTAAATTTATGCTTGATGCTTGCTTGATTTTGTTTATGCTGTTTCTTTTGTTTAGAAATACCTTACTCTGCCTGTTGAAATCTTACTAATTTGTAAGTTTTGACTCAGATGGCATCTTTTTCTATGAAGTTTCCCTAATTACTAAGATAGAATCTTAAATCTTCACAGAGATTTATTTTATTTGTAGCACTTTCATTGTTTTTTTTTTTAAAAAATTGCATTTAGTATTAGACTGTAAAGTTCTGGAGTGTAGAGGTCACAACTTATTCATCTTTCTAACCCTATACAGAATACATTCAGCAAGTACTGAGTTGAATTTCTTCTTTGACAGTAAATACATAAACTGCACAGTGAATAAAAGACTATTAATACCATTGAAAGATAGGCTTGAATCGATGCTTTGTACTTTTTTACTTTTTAATGTAAATGTTAGTATTTTCTATAGGTAATTGCCATAAATGGAGAACCATTCTTTTTTTTTTTTTTTTTTTTGGTCAAAGAAAGTAATTCCAAAGCATTCCTAAAAAATGCCTATTGCATAATAATCAGATTATTTTACTATATTTGCAGGAATCTTATATGTGGAAGGTTAATTTGTACTTACCCTTCTCGAACTCCTTTCCAACAAGAAAATGCTGCTGTGATTTATACTCATGTGCGAGATTCTGTATGTGTAACAATAGATTACAGATTGCATTCAGCAGCTCCAGATCCAATGATGGTCCTTAGTGGTGCTCATTGTGATAAAGACAGGGTAAATGATTTAAAATCCTTTTTTAAAAGTCTACTTTTACTTATTGATTTAATAAATATTTTCACTTAAGTCTCAAATTTCATTTCATTTCTAGTGCTATGTAACCTTGAATATATGGAGGACAAAATGAATAACTTTAATTGGTCTCCACATATTAAGAGGGAAATCAGAACGTCTTATTCCCTTCAGAATTTCAATGTGGTATGCAGGAAAATTCCAAGTGTTTGGAGACTTGAGTGCGGAGGGGAGAGATCTTGGGAAACATTGTAGTTGAGCACTCCATAGCAAGGAAACTTACTTTTCTTCTTGGAGAAGAAGAAGGAATCTCATTTATGTTTCTTTGAGCTCAGTAGATAAAAGTGATAAAAGCACAACTTAGATCAGGCTGCTTAGAATCAAATCTGCACCTCTTTTTGTTTGATATTTTGCAAGTTGCATTACTTGGGTCAGATAACTCAACTATATAAAGTAAGGACAATTATAGCATTTACTCTATAGCGTTATGATGAAGATTAAATGAGATAGTATAAAATGCTTAGCATAATTCCCAGCACATAGTAAGAACTAAATATAGATTGAATATTATTATTATCATTTTAATTTATCATTTCTGAAACAGACTGAAATCTGAAAAAACCTACAGGGAAAAAATTTACTTCAAAATCTCATTTAATTCCTGACCACATCTGTGCTCATGAAGAAATACCATATTGTGTGAAGTGTAGGCTTTATAGACAGATGCACTAGATTTCAGTTCTCACTTTGCCACTTACTTGATAGATGATATTGAACAAATTATTTTAATATAGTTAAGTCTTAGTAGTCATATATGTGAAATTTATATATTAATAGCCACATTTAGTGGTTTTATTGTTGGAATGAAAGTTTCTGTAGGTAAATTGTATATCCTTATTCATATCTGTTTCCTCTTTATGCCAAGGAATCATAAATGCCTCCTTGAAAGAGGTACAAACCAGGGAGATCAGTAGATCTATTTAGGCCAACGGATGATTTGGTAATGCTTAGTAAGTAGTTTAGCAAGTATAGGATCTTAAAAAAATATATCGACAGTTTTTCTCAGAGATAATGCATGGAAACAAATTTTACTGGGTGGTTTTTAATGATACTTTAAATCATATATGATGATACATTGTTGGAAATTTTGTTTCTATAAGTCCTTAAGTAATGGGGTTCTTTATCTCAATTTCAGCTAAGATAGGCAGACCATAAATACTATATTCCAAAAGGAGTTAGACACATAGCATGGCCAAAAACCAGGGAGAAGATCCAACACATCAAAGGTTTAAAAGGATTATGTTGTTTGGATTTAGAAAAGGTTTTGTGAGGTCGTTTCTTTGGAGAGAGCTGTGCTGTGCTTTACAGTTTAAAAGGAAATCATTTCCATATATATAATCTCACTTAAACCTCACACCAAATCTCAAATATTGTACAAAAAGTATTATTGTACTCATGTAAGAAAGTTGCAGTGGGGGAAAATTGAGAGTGTTATAAATAATGGAGTTCGGAGTATATTGTTAGTCCTCTGATTCTGATACTTTAAACTTAAAAGAATTATGTCTGGATTTTCTTTTTAAGCAGGTGCTCAACCATTGAGCTACAACTGCTCCACTCTGGATTTTTAATACATACCAATATATTTTAACAGAAATGTGTATTACCTTTATTAAATACCTAGGGGATCCTAATAATAGCTCATATTTCATGAAAACTTAAAATATACTCTGATTATATCATATTTATTTTTTTCTTATCCAAAATTTAGATGATATGTGCAATGAATATAGGGCATTCCTTTAACTGGTCTCTCAGGAATAGTTTTGTTAGATTTCAAGCTATTGTAATAAAAAGTCATCCTTCGGTTATGTCTTTATCTTGTATAGTTATTGATTGCAATGTTGACTTGAAAATTTTTTGGATGTGTTTTTATTTAGATTTGTATAAATGGTGACTGTGTAGAATCAAGGGAACTTTTGAATAAATCAAGTCTTTGTGCAGAAAAGTGCAATGGAAATGGAGTAAGTAGTACATGATTTTATTTCCTCTCTTGACATCTATCTTGGACACATTTCAGCATCATTTAATTTTTCAACATTTATTAGGTCCCTATTATGTGCCAAGCCCTGTTGTATCTAGCTTTAATGTAGAGGTGAATGGGTTACGAAATTCAGTAGCCATAGTTTGTTTTAGAGAACAATTTGAGTAGCATTAAATTTCTGATGACCTAAAAATATGTATTATTAGAAGTTGGTACTTTTCAGAAAGTGTTAAATATTTCAATAAATATATTAACCTGTTCAAAAAAGGAAGACAATTATCCATAATTCCTATGTATGTGAACATACATGGGTTATTCTTTGCATCTCACAAAAATTTTAAGTAGCTAAATTATACTTTCTTTGGGACTCTGAGGTATAGCTAGAGAGAACTCGGCAGAGATAGATTAAAAATTCATGCAAATGCTTTTGTGAAGACAAAATGAAAACTACGAGTCTACTAAAATCTCACAGATATTTTCCAAAGCTATTACAACCAACTCATCTGATCAATATGCTGTAAACCAATATCTTAAAAAAACAGTAACTGCTCATTTTATCATTTGCTATTCCATATATCAAATTTTATTTGATGAATTGACTAGTAAACAAAAATTTGACTTTCCATGGATTGCTTTCCAGAGAAATGACAAAGCCAAAATCTCACATTATGAGATTTTTCAGAGTGGAATAATAAGAAAAAATAGACCATGGTATGTTAGTAATAAAACCATAGTCATTAAAGTACTTATGTCACCAGAGAAACACCTACCTTGTTATGATGCTTTATTGTAGTTTGTTTGTTTGTTTGTTTTTTGCGGTATTGGGGGCCAGGGATTGGACCTGGGACCTTGTATGTGGGAGGCTGGTGCTCAACCACTGAACCACATCGGCTCCCATGAGCTGATGACAATGGGCATCCTTGTCTTGTTCCCAATCTCGGTGGGAAAGCTTTCAGTCTTTCAACGTTGAGTACAATGTTAGCTGTGGGTTTTTTATACATGTACTTTACCATATTGAGAAAGTTTCCTTCTATTCTTCACTTTTAGAGATTTTTCTTCAAGAAAGGAGATTGGATTTTGTTAAATGGCTTTTCTGCATCAATTAAGATGAACATGTAATTTTTCTTCCTCAATTTAGTAATGTGATGTATTACATTGACTGATTTTCTTGTATTGAACCACCCTTGCACATCTGGGATAAAACCCACTTGATTTTGATGTATAAATCTTTAAATATGCTATTGGGTTCAATTAGCAAGTATTTTGTTGAGGATCTTTGCATCTATAATGCATTAGAGAAATTGGTCTATAATTTTCTATTTTCATGTTATTTTTATCTGGCATTGGTACTAGGGTGATGTTGGCTTCATAGAATGAATTTGCTAGCATTCCTCCCTACCCCCGGTTCTATTTTTTGGAAGAGTTTGAGCAAGGTTGGTATTAATTCTTCTTGGAATGATTGGAAGGATTCACCTGTGAAGCTATCTGGTCCTGGGCTTTTCATCTGTGGGAGATTTTTGAAGACTATTTCAATCTCCTTATGATTGGTTTGTTGAGGTGTTTTATTTCTTCTAGCATCAGTGTAGGTTGTACTTGTGTTTCTAGGAATTTGCTCATTTCATATACATTGTCTAGTTTGTTGGTTTACAGTTGGTCATAGCATCTTTTTATGATCTCTTATTTCTGTGGGGTCAGTAGTAATGTCCCACCATGATTTCTGATTTTATTTATTTGTATCTTCTCTGTTTTCTTTCTCAGTCTTGCTAAGGGTTTGTCAATTTTGTCGATCTTTTTAAAGAAACAACTTTTGGTTTTGTTGATTCTCTCTCTCTCTCTCTTTTTTTTCCCCTCAATTTCATTTATTTCTGCTCTAATCTTTGTTCTTTCTTTCCTTTTGCTAACTTTTGGATTGGTTTGCTGTTTTTTTCTTCTTCTAATTCCTGCATCTGTCCAGTTCTTTGATTTTAGCACTTTCTTCTTTTTTAAATGAAAGCATTTTAAATCTCAGCACTGTCTCCCTGGCATCCCATAGGTTTTGATATATTGTGTTGTCATTTTCATTCATCTTTAGATATTTACTGATTTCTCTTATAATTTCTTCTTTGACCACGATTATTTAAGAATGTGTTGTTTAACTTCCATATATTTATGAGTTTTACTTTTCTCCAATTTCCAGCTTCATTGTGTTATGACCAGAGATAGTACTTTGTTATAATTTCATTTTTTAAAAAATGTATTGAGACTTCTTCTGTGACTCAACATATGGTCTATCCTGGAGAAAGAGCCATGAGTATTTGAGAAGAATGTATATCCTGCTGTTTGGGTGCAGTGTTCTATATATGTCTGTGAGGTCTAGTTCATTTAGCATATTGTTCAAGTTCTCTGTTTCCTTATTGATCTTTTGTCCAGTTGTTCTATCCAAAGTGAGAATGTTGTATTGATGTCTCCTACTACTTTTGTAGCAACATCTATTTCTCTCTTCAGTTTTGCAAGTGTGTGCTTCATATATTTTGTGGTACCCTGGTTAGGTGCATAAATATTTATCATTGTTATTTCTTCTTGGTGAATTGTTCCTTTATTAAAATATAATGGCCTTCTTCGTCTCTTATAACAGGTTTGAATTTAAAGTCTATTTCATCTGATATTAGTATTGCTACTCCAGCTCCTTTTTAGAAAAAATTTATTTATTTTCCCCCTCCCCTGAGATGGCTCCCTCATCTGTGTGCTTGTTGTTTGTGCTCATGGTCTGCTCACTGTGTCTGCTCCTCTTCTTTAGGAGGCACCAGAAACTGAACCTGGGACCTCCCATGTGGGAGGCAGATGCCCAACTGTTTCAGCCACAGTCACTCCCCAATGAGCTCTTTTTTGATTACTGCTTGTGTGGAATATCTTTTTCCAAACTTTTACTTTCAGTCTTTTCATGTCCTTGCATGTAAGGTTAGTCTCCTGTAGATAGCATATAAATGGTTCACATTTTTCATCCATTCTGCCAGTCTGTGTCTTTTGATTGGGGAATTAAATCCATTATTAAATGTTATTGCTGTAAAGGCATTACTTATTCATCCATTATGACTTTTGACTTTCCATCGACCTATCTTACTGTTATCTATTTTTTTTACAGTTTTTGTTACCCTTACTAATA
>PVKH010033763.1:0-11965 GCA_004027955.1 Chaetophractus vellerosus
AGGAGGGAGGAGGGAGAAGGAGTAGGTCTATAGTCCTTGAAATTTCTTTCAATAATTCTCCACCCATTAACTCCGTTAACAGGAATTCCACTTTGGCAAGCATAAATATTGCCTTAAAAAATACAACAACAAACATTGTATTTGAAGAATCTACACAAAAAAGAAATACAATCAAAGTTCATCAGGTGTTAAGTGTAAAAGGCAAATAAATATTTCATGGAAAAAGTAAATGAAAATCTACCCAAATAAGTATGTCAACAAAAAATGGAACAGAAATAAATCCATTAAAGGAAAATGTTATAATTTATCATTTTTTATATACTAAAAGGAAGGACTGTTTACTCCTAAGAATGGTCTCCAAGCAGATTTTTATCACAAAATTACTTTATATTTTCCATTTTACAATTTCTCTCTTCAATAGTTACTCTGAACTGTAAATTATTCAAATGTTTAATAACCCAGAAATTAAGTATTCTTCCTAAAAATTCTTTATAATCCCCATTACATAAGAACATCACAGTATCTTTTCTTCACCACACAAAAAACTATAATAATTATAACTTATTCTTTATTTGTCGTCTTTCTACAGAAATGATCAGGAGTTAGACTTACCAGAAAATTATACATATTATGAATACAAGAGGTTTAATAAACTACTGGTCAGTCTATTACGTTGCAAGTATGACTAGAACATGATATCACAAATTAAGTCATTAATTCCAAAACAACAGTTTATTAACAAGTTACAAAGAAGTACAAATGGATATACTGTCCCCCCTCCCCCCACACCACCACAACCATTATGGTCCATCTAACTATCTCCCTTTTAGCCACAGCATGGTCTTTTGGAGCTATAAGAAAGGGTAAAAGATTTCTCCTATATTCCAAAGGGCCCTAATAACCATCCAAACACAAATCATCATGTATTTAAGTTATACAGTCCATGTCAATGTTTAAAATTTTTATTATCTATATGAGTTGCCATAAAAGTCTTCCTTTGCAATACAACAAGTACCTAAACTAAATGAAATATGTCAGCATTAACACCCATAAATCATGTTTAGACACAGGGAATATTCTATCATTAGCATGTCTGCCTTGAAGAAACAGTTTACAAATGAAAACTTAGGGATATCAAAATGATTTTCATAGACATTTACTAAAAACACCAAGTCAAGAACATCTTGTTAACGGAACTAAATTGAGGAGCTTGGAAACATTCGTTTTGTTAGTTGTGCTTTTTGCACAGAATTTAAATCAAAGCTAATCACACATCTAGTCTTACTGCTATTACTTCAATTTTCAATGATGTTTCAATTTGTAAATTCCACAAATTTAAGATTATTCCATATTTCTCTTTCTATAGGCCAGAAGTATGTTTCTTTAAACATGGTAAACTCTCAATACTTTGTGATGTCTCACAGTGCTCCTTAAAATACCAATATAGATGGGGAGATATAATAAATTGTCATGTCCAAGAAATAATGCCATTTCTGTTATGGCTCCAGAGACAACGTATGGTTTTACTCACTGATGATCCCGAAAGCCTTGTGTAGAATTTATCAGGTTATATTTTTTGAGTGGTAAGCTCTGGCCTTTTGGTTTATGGAAGAAGCCAGGTCAGAGCTTACCAGTATACTTTACTCCTTGCTAGTCTCATAAACAACATGAGTTCAGTGTTGGACTAGGCTGTGGTAACATAAGGGTGCTTTATCAGTGAACATTTTTTAGGAGCTGGAAAATTCAGATGACCACTCACTAAACATAAAATCATCATTCCACAAAGATTTTATTCACATCAAACTTGCACAATAGCAAAAAAAAATCAAAACATAACTAAGCCACATATCAAAGAACAATATACAATAGAGGTTTGAATTTCTCAATGGCATTGGAAGGAAGGTATTTCCATAAATAACATTTACAATGCTAGTGTTAGGGCTTTCAGGGTGTCCGAAGAGTCACAGTGCTAGAATTGATTTTTATCAGAACACATGCAAAAATGTGCAACATAATTATCCATATTAATGACACAAAAAAGCACGCCAGTTATTGGTTATTCCAGCACGGTCATGCCACTCTACTTTTCTAAAAACAAACAACCCCCCAAATCCGGGTCCCATTCATTCTTCAATTACGCCTTTAGTCACTCTGCTTTATTATATTCAAACAGTCACTGTTAGTGCTCTTCACCACGACTTTCAGGTTGACGTCACTCCCTGCCTGCTGGCTGTCAGGACTGGGGGACGCCCCTCTCCCAGACTCACCTTCTTCCGGATGTCTTCATCGTTTGCTCCGAGTGAGGCATAGAGCTTGAATGCAGCCTGGCGGAGTTCATGAGCATGCTTTAAGTCATGATCAAGCTATGGGAGGGGAAAAAAAGATATGTTGCAACTCAGTGCACAAATTAAACTTCCAAAGAAACTAATCAAGAATTGAAGAAAAAACATTTAACAATTGCTACCATATTTAGTGCCATAACTAAATTTCCCAGTGATTTTGGGGTTCTGTTTACATGACTGAGTCTTGACCATGTTCATGTCAGCATGACCTGAAATGCATGTGGTCTGCCTCTGTCTGAAAGTTAACACTGATAGACAACAAACACTTATAGACCTTTGATCCCTAAAAATTCCTCATTCCTAGATGTTAGGGAGCCTTACTGGCATTGACGGCTGCTTGCAGCAGCTCTTTGCAATGCACTCACAAAAGGAAGGCACTCCAAAGCCTTCTAGTGCCAGAACAAAGCTGATAACTCACGTACCATTACAACTATCTCTTTAGGAGGTTTTCCTGAATTTTCTCAAACCTTAAGAGTAGTGGGGCCTAATTTCAGCATTTAAAGCTTTAAAAATAGGGAATCCTTTGTGAAAAACTTTAATAAACAACATACCATGGTAATCATTACTAGCTATTACAGTTATGTGAGATTTACGTTTAAGGTTGTTTTGTGCTCGAGAAAATTATTAAAATTACTGACTATGAAACAATACTATCTTTCAACATGCATAACTAGTTTTCTAAGCCATCAATTCTTCCATAAACCTGACTTTATCACCAAACTATAATAAATATAAAATAGAAGCATATTCTCAAGATACTTTCAATAACTGGCTATGAACCAGTAGATATACAAGATATATCAATAATGAAAGTAATTTCATAAATAAGAGCCATAACTTATTTCATCCAAATGAGTACCACTTTCTCCAAATGGGTAGTTACCTTAGAAAGGTTCACTCTTATCCAATAATATAGGTGCTGTTCATAGCATTCTAAGACTCTCTTTTGAAATTTCTTAAAGAGCTAAATGGCTATCTGCTAGAAAACTGAGACAGTGGTAAATCTTCATCAACCAAGAGTTTTAATTTAATTGTCATTGTTGGGGTACGTGAAGATGGGAAAGTCCAGCTGGATAATAACATTTAAGGTAAAGAAAAAAACAAACTGATTTGAGGTAGTTCTGAAGGTGATTCTCAAGAGTAGTTCCAAAAATGTTTTCATCAAAGCTGGCACTGATAGATTATGGGAGAAACTTCCTAATGTATAATACTCATTTTGATATGTAAATTCTAAAATACCTATTCCTAAAGTCTAACTACTTTCTAGCCATAACTTACTTATTAGAATACTGACTTGGCTTAACATAAAATAACTTGTAAATCACACAATGTATCAACATATGGGAATTTCTCTCTATGCATGCAGGATACTTCTATGGTCAGAAACTATTGATTGGATAATCCATCCTCAAAATTAAAGATGATAAAACAAACTAATACTCAAATTTGGCATTAGGAGATCATTTTAAAAATATTATTAAAAATTATTACTAGTTTTACTGTGATGGAAATGAAATTTTTAAAAAACCCTATCAGAAGCGATAGTCTTCTGCACACTAGTTAAGTGATTCAAGCATTGGCTTGAAGTTCTTTTAACTATGTTTCCTCATTCTCATGTCCACTAATGTGTTCTACTTGCCTTGCTGGGGTGGTCAAATTAGGGTGTTCATGAAGCCACAGTTAGGGCTTACTTATGCATCCGTGTACCAGTGAGAAAATGTGTCAGTGGGAGCAAGTGGCCAGAGCAAGACCAGGCAAGGAAATGCAGATGGAGCAACATAACCCCTCATCTCTACTTGAAAAATAACACCTTGGAAGGTAGAACAAACACATAACTTTAATGCAAAGAGGGCAGTGCACACTATTAATACAAATATCAATGAAGGTAATTTTAGGCCCTTCCTAAGAAAGAGAAAGGAAATACCCTTAATAACTTCATTTTCAATGTTCAATGCCAAATGAATAGTTGCCTGCTACATGAGGCAGTTGAAAGTTTTGGAACTCAAGGACATGGGGATGGGAGTCGGGGGTTGAGGGAACAATGAAAACAAAATTACCACTGGGGCCACTGGCATAAAAAATACAGTCACATTCATGAAACAATACTGGCTACTAATTAAGAAGCTACGCTCTCTGTACCATGACGTCCTTAAATAAACTTTCTCTTATAGACTATTGATCTCTTATGCTTAGAGAAATGGATTTGAACAGGTTGAGAAGCAAAAAGTCAAAAAGAATGTCTACCTGTTCTAAGGAAATTAAATTTTGAGAAAAAGTTAGCAAACTTTGTCCTTGAATGTTACAAACTAGAGGTTAAATGGTGCTAGAGCTGTCACTAGCAGGCCAAGAGTACAGTATGAAAGTGAAGAAAAGGAAAGAAAGAAAATAAGATGGCATAAGTTTGAAGAAAGGGAAGTAAAATGAGAAAGACTATCTCTGGTGGAGAGTAAAAGGCCTCTCAGTCACCTGTAACAAAAGATTACCCTTGACTTAAAGAATGAAAATGGAGTAACAGAGATGATTCTGTAACCTTGAATAGGATTAGATGATGCTTATAATGTCAATGCCCAGCTTAAAGACCCACTATTTGGGGGTTTTATTTGAGAGTCAGAGATGCAATCCTCTCTTGCTTAGATGTTCAGTAAAAAAATCCTGACAATAAACATTAAATAAATTGGATTAAAACAAAAAACTCATAAAGCAATATCATCTATTTTATCAAAGGTAATAGATTCCTTTATTTAAAAGGACTTTGAACTGTAATTATCAATTGTTTCAAGGTTAGGAGCAATAAAAAAAAAGAAACTTAGAAGAGAACATACCCTTTTAATATCAGTGATGGCACTCACTGAACTGGGATATTTGAAATAATCAGCAAGCATGGCGATGAGGTGATCAGTTATGCTAGCAATTCTCTGCAGTTCAACATCTGGTTCAATCAAATAGGCAAGTGTCTCTGCTCCTTCAACTCTCTCCTCCAATAACCTCTCCTTACTGCACATTCGAACCAAACAAGGTAATGTCTGAAAGGTAATGAGATTAATTATTTGGTTTTTGGTAAATGTAAAAGCTTGAGGGAGAGAATGCAGTGACTGAATCAACTCAATGGTTTTTATTATGAATCACATTTCTGCTTAAATGCTTCCCTTAATGACAGTCAGAGAATAATGAAAGATATTTCTGGAAGGCAAAAACAAAATTAAGAGCATATTAATCACTTGTGTATTAGCATACTAAACTCTGATCATACAAACTACATTTAATACAAACTCTAATCAAGCTTTTGGGATTGATAAGACTGAGGCTTTTTTGTACAACCTTCTAAGAGATATTTAAGAATCTCTAGCAAACGATGTCGACAGTTCTGTCCCATCTCCACATTTACTTACCTAAGAAGAATTCCAACAGTTGAACCAAGAGTGATTTTTGCCTTAGAAAAACTACACTTACTTTCCTCAGTAAGTAATATGCCTATAATGCCTCTTTTATTTTTTGGTTTGAGGATAAATACTACATATTTTTGCAAACACAACATCTTCCTAAATACCATAAAAAATGAAAAAGTTGTGGCAAGGAAAGGATTATTTCACTTTGACTTTTAAAACACATCTAACACCAATGTTTTTAAACTACATGCCATCCCACTGAAAAGAAAGTATGATGTTTTTAACATTGTTTTATGCCATGCACACATACCATAATGATAAATGTGTAAAAAAAGAAATAAGAACCAATATTTATATTCAATATTTATATGAATGGATATTTCTTACAACATGTTTTTAGAGAAAATTAGCCTACCTTTAATACAATACAGTTGTCATCTGTCCGAATAGCTCCAGCTCTACACATGTAAGTTAAACTGGAATAAAATGGTGGAAAGTAAGTTTTTGCTTGGGTTTTAAAGTTTTAAAAGAAAAATATGTCTTTAAGATATCATGCACATACACACACAAAAATTCATAAGTACTATCATTTATCTTGAGGCTTCAAGAAGGTTCTGATATTCCCTTATCTGCAGTTTAGTCAATCTGACAAAGAAAACTAACTGATATATACATACATTAAGCCAATCTACACAATTCTTTTAGAAAAATAAATGGCTTAATAAGTTGATAAATTGTGACGCTAAGTACTGGGTACATAGGGGTTTCTTTATATTTTTCACTTTATGTTTGAAATTTTCCATAATAAAAAAGAAATAAAAGAACACTTAAAAAATAGTAGTAGTAGAACCATCACAGAAGAGGCATTTAACTTCTTAACACTTATAACTATCCATCAGACAAGTTACCAGCAGTGGCTATGGAGATGAGTCAAAGATTTGGTTCTATTGAAAAATAATTTACCCTCACAATTATATCTTGTTTTGAATAAAAATAAAATTAATTTGTACTCCCTAGTACATTAAACACTTCAGTAATTTAAATTAATGGATTTCCTCTTTGAATCAGATTCCTTTAGTAATCTGGGGGATAAAGAAACAAAACTAAAACACAGTATTTTGGTTTCTACAGATAGCTATCAACAAATCAGCAAAATATTTTTACTTCTAAAAGATTGAATTCTTTGTAGTTGTTATCATCTTGAGGCTTGTTTGTTGGCACATTGTTTCTTGGAAACCATTTACAAGAGAACATTACTTTATTAACTAAGAGACAAATGCTCAGTTTTGAAGTTAAGACAAAAAACAAAACATACAAATAAAACAATTCCAGGTGGATGAATAATTCATTGAAAATTTCTCATCCTCACCAAAATATGAGAGAGCCACAGGTTCTTAAAGACTGACACTAAACAATTTACTTAGCATAGAACCATATAAAACACGTAATCAGTACATCTGGTGAAGATAATAAATACAGAGTTACCATGTATCATGCTTATATGAGCCAGGAATTAAGTTAAGAACTTTACATAACCATCTTGTAACTGTCACATATCTATGAGGATTTTTTGTTGTTTCTATAAAGAGGAAGCCACATTCTCTAAAATCATGACTTGGTTATCAACCTCAAATAATTCTCACTCCCCGTTTCCACATTTTTATATTTTTCTAACTTACTAATTAGCACAGTATGTGTTGGTTAAATCTGATCTAATTATGTAGTATCTCAAAGAGAATAAATTGAGAATATATTGAAGTGATTTTCTGTATAGTCTCAGATGTTATGAGAATTACTATTTGGTATAACACTAGTAGCAAACTGCATAAAAAGGTCACATCCTTTAAAAAAAATGTGAGACAATCCCATGACTTTCAGATTTCAAAATCTCAAAACAAGATGGGGATTGGAAGCCAGCTAATTAGGTTGTCCAAAAATACTATGAGGTATTGATAAAGCACTGCCTTTCTCCCCACATCATCTTGACTTTTTACCATTTTGCTGATGTGAGCTGCATCTCAATAGGCTTATCCCGCTGTAACATCTTCACAAAAATCTGTGGTAATAATTCACCATCAACCAAAACTAGAAATAAAGCAAACAACAGATATTAAGGAAATTCTTTAAATCCACAAAGTTCATAAATTAAATCATGTAGGTGTCACTGAAAGTTCCAGCCTACCATTTACCAGGGTCATCGATACCTGGGGGTTTTCAAAAGCTAAAACGGAGAAGCATTTCAGTGCTTGCATTCGAACCTGTAAAAATAAATGAACAAACAAGCAAATAATGCATTTATTTTAATTTTGCACATAGGAATTTTAATCTCTCAGAATCTAAACTCCTCAAAGAAATATCTAAATTAAATCTGCTTAAAATACTAAAAGAGGTCTCAGGGTCATAAAAATAATGCCTGTGTAACTTGAAGAATATAGTATGAGTTAAAATTAATTATGAAAAGTTGAATTTTGAAATAATAGAAAAAGAAAACATGAGGGAGAAGTAGCAAGTAAAATTGAACTAGATGAAAAATAATATAATGTAAATAAAAAAATGAACTAGATAAATTCTTATTCAAAGTTAAAAGAATACTGTACAAAACACAATGCTGACACAACAAAGGGAACTTAATAACAACCAACTACCAAGTGCCTTTCAAGTGAACATTTCTTTACGCAAACTACAAACCAGAGAACTGAAGGGAAGGCAAAAAAAAAAAAAAGAAAAGAAAAGAATGCTCTTGTAGTGGTATACAGGGTAGGGGTAGGGAGGAGGGGAGAATAACAAAACAGACAGAGACGAAATATTAAGATAGGACAAATATTTTTAAAGGACTAACTAACTGAACTTTTGAAGTACCTATGAATTGTGTTTCTATTCCTCAAAACCAGATTACTTGTCTGGGTTGAAGCCCAGGGCCCAATGTCTTGACCACATACAATATATTTTACAATTTGCAGACACTCGTTTGGCAGCTGTTATGTTTCATTGTTCTTTCTGTTCAGTTTGCACCAGATGACCTAGTCCTCACTTGCAACTCTGAGGTGATATATGATGCTTTTATGTGGAACCTAAGGTTGGCAGGCATTACAGGAAAGGCAACTGGAGTGTAAAGACGCCCTGAGCCCCACCTGGGCAGTGCTCTGCAGCACTAGCATGGGCCCACAGGCGGAACCTGGCGTACGTTAATAACCCCTCACAACAGAGCCTTGGCAAACTGGCAATGTTGACAGACACTTAAGTTTTTAAGTTTGTTATGGTGGACAAGGAAATCCAGTAAGGAAGAGAAAGAAATGGAGGAAGAGCAGGGGAATTAATGAAGCTATAGGGTGGAGAAGAGGGGGGGCAATGAAAAGCTGCCCCGACAACTGCTTCTTGATGAGCAAATGCTGAGAGTCTGTGTGTGGAAGAGAGCAGAGGAAGTAGCTCTGAGTATATATTTCCTTCCCCTGTTTCTAGCTAGTTCCAAGCTGGCTCCACCATCCATGCCTATTGATATAAGCTCATCACCAAGACCAAACTTTAGATGTCGGAGGTAGAGAAAACATACATATTAGCATATTAGCAGGCCCTACCTACAATAAAGCCAAGAATCAGTACAAGTGGCTAGAAGACAAAAAGGACTGCTTTCCTGCTCTGCAGGAAACTTATGACATACCCAGCTCTAATGTGACACAAGGTCAATGTCCCAATTCACAAATTTGCTACCACTTGCTAGATGGACAACAATGAATGGCCAAAGTTTTAACTTGATGCCTGATAATATTATGATGCTGTTTACCTATATATAAAAGATAATAAGGAAAAAAAAAAAAGATAATAAGGAACTTTAACTACATGAAGGAAGACTCTTCTTGACTTTTTCACTCAAAATATAAAACAGAAAACATTTTAAGTTCATCACATTAAGTTAATGTTGATATATATGTGGGTATCAAGTTTGAAACACTATGGCTAAACATTTCCAAATATGAAATCCAAAATCTTTCTAGATAGTGTGCCATTGTTTCTAAACACTTTAAGGCACCACCTCAAGTTGCATTACCATCTAACCAGGAAAGATGTGAAATACCATTAATTATTACTAGTGAAAATCAACAGCAACTCACGTTACAACCATATCCTGAAAAAAATGGAAATATCAGGGCAGCTTCTTTTAAAAGAGTATTCTTTAAGTAAAACAATATCCCATAACATTTTATTGGTAAAATATTATTCTTGACCACGGCACCTATTAAAGAAGCAATAAAATGTGTGAGCCTCTTTCTAGAAACCAGGACTCTAGAAATCACACACAAAGTATAAAAGTCTAATCAAGTTTGGGAGGATTCTGGGAACATGGAACAGAAGGGAGCTCCAGGACTCACTCCTTCCACCAAAACAAGTATTAAATAGGCAGGAACTGTCTAAAACTATTTTTAAACTCTGGAGGCCAGAAGAATACTGTACAGAATCCATGGAAGGCCATGGGAAAACAATGAAAAAGCAATGTTAGTCTATTAGTAAAGAGATTAAAATTTGAAAACAGGGCCAAACAGAACTAATGGAGTTGAAGATCACAATACTGAAATGAAAAATGCCCAGGAGGGTTTCAAGAGCAGACTGGAGCTGGCAGAAGAAAGAAACAGTGAACTTGAAGGCAACACACTTGAAATGAGTCGGCATTTCTTTCTGAGGAGAAAATAGAAAAAAGAAATATTAAAAGCGAAAGTAGCCCATGACACCTCTGAGACACCATCAAGCAAACCAATATATGCACTATGGGAGCCCCAGAAGGAAAGAGAGAGAGAAAGGGACAAAAGGAATATTAAAAGAAATAATGAAAGAGAACTTCCCCAACTTAGCAAAAGGCATGAATATGTACATCCGAGAAGCCCAGAGAACACCAAACAGGACAAACATGAAGAAAAATATACCCCATCATATATTTACCACACTATCAAATGCAAAGGATAAGGAGGGAATTCTGAAAGCTGAAGAGAAAAGCAATGTGTTACATACAAGGGAGTCCCAACTAGATTGAGTGCTGATTTCTCATCAGAAACCATGGAGGCAAAAGGGCAGTGACTTGAAATATTTATAGTACTAAAAGAAAACAAATGCCAGCCAGGAATTTTATAGCTGGTAAAACTTTCTTTCAAAAATGAGGGAGAGATTAAGACTTTCTCAGTGCTAAAGGGAGTTCATCAGATTGAAAGGAAAGGACACTAGACAGTGGTTCAAAGGACCATAAAGAAAGTCCTGTGGTAAAGGTAACCATTGGGGTAATTATAAATGCCAGTATTACTGTAGTATATTGTTTGGTATGTAATTCCACTTCTTACTTCTTACAGGTGCTAAAATGCAAAAGTACAAAAAGTAATAATAAATCTATGTGTTTGGACATATAGTGGATAAAGATAAAAATGGCAACAGGCACAAAGAAAAAGGTGGGAGGACAGAGGGGTATAGGAAAAGTATATGAGCATGCTATTGAAATTAAGTTGGTATCAAAACAAATATGACTGTTATATATTTAGGATGTTAAATTTTAACCTCATGGTAAACACAAGGAAAAGAGATGAAAAATATATCCAGATAATAATGAGAAGGCACTCAGTACGATACAACTCAAAAATAAATAAATAAATAAATATAAAAGTAGGCAGTAATGGAAGTGAGGGACAAAAATGGTATAAGACTCACAAAGGCTAAATAGAAAAATGGCAGAAAAAAGTTCTGTATTATCAGTAGTGACTTTTTTTTTTAAGGAATTACAGGGGATTGAACCCAGGACCTTGTATTTGGAAAGCAGGTGCTCAACCACTGAACTACATCCACTCCCCAATGAGAGCCGTTTGTTTTTGTTTTTTTTTTCATTTGTTTTTGTTTTTAGTAGGTACTGGGGATTAAACCTAGGACCTTGTACATGAGAAGCTGGCACACAACCACTTAAGCTAGTAGTAACTTTAAATGAAAATAGTTTAAACTCTCCAGTCAAAAGGCAGAGATTGGAAGAATGGATAAAAAAAGTATGACCAAACTTTATGCTGTCTGTGAGAGTCACCTCAAATTCAAAGATACAAGTAGGCTGACAGTGAAAGGATGGTGGGAAAAAGAAAAAAAAAAAACATGTACCATGCAAGTAGTAACCAAAAGAGAGCTGGGGTGTCTATACTAACATCAGATAAAATAGACTTTAAGTCAAAAACAATTATGAGGAACATAGTCAAAGAAGACTGAAGTAAATAGAAGGAT
>PVKH010033764.1:0-11965 GCA_004027955.1 Chaetophractus vellerosus
ACTTTACAGCATATCAAGCAACTCTTGTTTCCTGCCACTGGAGGGCAGGCAAAATTGAGAATCAAGCCCAAGGCATATCGCTACAAGTAGCATAATTCCCAATAATGCTGGTTTCTCATCCCTGGCAGATCTGTAACATCAAGTGCAAGGCCTGATTAAGAAGGAATGGGACCTTGAGACGTGAAATGGGGATATCTGGATTGATGCATTCAACAATCTTGAAAGCCTAGGTTCTCCTGAACCCTCTGCAGAACTGGCCCACTTCTCCCTGTTAAAGGCTAATGCTCTCCCCTTGGTGGAAGACAAAGCAGAAGGACTTTGTCTTGCAACCAGCATGTATTCCACTCAAGATATGCCCCAACCTCCTTCCTGGCCACTAAAACTTCAATGAGGTTTATGTCACAACATAATATGCCTGGGAAGTGCTGGGTCTGCTAAGGGAGAAGAGGCCCATGGGACAAAGGAGCTACAGGATGTAGACAGCACATACTTGCAGGGGCCATGAGAGTATGCTTGGATTCGAATCTAAGGATTAAGGGGTGTGGAGTGGGTGGAACATAAAGGTCACTAAGGGAGAAATGTACAGACACAGGCATATATAGAATTTAACACTTTGAAAAGACCCAATTAGACACTCATAACATGATACTGAATGGCTCTTAGAAGTTAGAGAAAGCAATGGCCCAAAAAGGAATGCATTAGTGAAAGGGGCAGCAAGATCTCTGGAAAGCTCAGTGTGGCTGACTTCTGCTGTAAGCCAGGGCTGACAGCAGGCAATGCCATTACAGATCTGGGCTTTCTAATAGCAATGGATATTTTCAGATCCCAAAATAATAAAGGTGCAGAAGAGATGGGGTAGGGATGGCACATAACCAACAGAAGCAAGATGGGTGCAAGTGTAATTAGCAGCAAGTACAAAGTGGCAGCCAAGGGGGGACTGACCCTAGAAAGCTATGGAGATGCTTAAAAGAGTAAGCCATCCCTAGTGAAGACAGAAAACAAAGCTTTTGCCAAATCTCTACATGTTTTTTAAAACTCAAGGATGGATAATCAGAAGGCTGAGAGAAGCTTCCCTTATAAAAAGTCACAATCTCTTCTCCACTTTCTGGATGTGAGTCAATATTCAGACACAGAACTTAATGACTACAAGGCTAGGACCTCAGGAGGAAGAAGCCTATAGTACTATAGCATGTGTATAAGATAATGATTTCCACAGTCTTTTCTGAAAGTGGCCTATGGTCATTGACTCAGCAACACTGAAGGAAGAGGAAGACATAAATACTTGAAGTTTTTGGACAAAGAGTCCAAGTTAATCCTGACATCTGGAGACTTGAAGGATGTCTGTGGCCTCTCTTAGAGTGAGGATGCCTGAGGTGAGGTAATAATTGGAGTCTAGGCCTAGTTCCAGCTCACAGAGGGCCAATGGGTCAAGTGACTCACTAAGTGATCATTTCTCTGAACCGTAAACACATAATCAGAATGGTTATCCTTGGTAGTTACTTGTCTTAGTTTCCCATGTGCTATGACAAATACCACACAATGGGATGGCTTTACAACAGGAATTTATTGGGTCACAGTTTCAGAAGCTAATAGGCGTGGTTTCTCCCAGGGTCGGTAGTGTTCTGGCTGGCAAGCAATCCTTGGGTTCTTGGGCTTACCCATCACATGGTGATATCCTCTCCTTTCTCCTCCAGGTTCTGTTGACTTCTAGACTCTTCTTCTCCATAAGTAATAGGATATAGGCCCAGGTGGATCACACGTTAACTAAACATAACATCTTCAAAAGATCCTACTCACAATAGGTTCACACCCACAGGAATAGATTGAGATTAAGAACATGTTTTTATTCTAGGGTACATAATTCAACCTACCACATTGCCCAACCCTGACTTAGGTTCTTCAGCTTGTGAGGTAGAAGGTATTGTGGTGGAGAAGGCCAGTGGAAGCCATTAAAACTGCCTTCCCCCATGGAAAAGATATTATATTAAAAAATATATCATACTGAGGAGAAGAGCAGAGATGAGTGCTACACTTAAAGGCCTAAAGGATACAGGGGTGGTGGTCCCCAGAATATTTCCATTTTCTTTACCCTTCTGATCCTTACACAAACCAGACAAATGCTGGAGGATAAGAGGAGACAATTGAGAATAACAGCAGACAACTGCAGACTCAACTAAGTAGTAGCTCCAAATGCAGCTGGGATCTCAGATGTGATATCTTTCCAAGAGCAAATTAACACTGCCCCGAGTACCTGGTATGTAGCCACTGATCTGACAAATGTGTTCTTTTTCATCCCTATCAGAAAGGAAGATTGGAAATAGCTCACATTCATGTGGGACAAACAATAGTATACAGAGATGGGCTATGTTAAATGTCCCATCATCTGTCAAAATATAGTAGGAAGAGACCTGGACCACCTGGATGGACTTTAGAACATCACATTGTTCCATATATTCTACACTTGAGATCACTGTGCTAAGCCATATACTAGCTTACACAAACGGCTTCCAGCTTTGAGTAGAGCTTAGAGCAGGAAAAGGCTGTGCAACGGGTCCAGACAGCAGTGTGAGCACTACAGTAGCAGAGGTATTTGCAGTGGGAAAAGTTTCCATGAGTTTATGACAATCCCCAATAGGAGAATCACAATGTAGACCCTTACGGTCTAGACTAAGGTTATACCATCAGCAGTGAGGAATTATTTACCCTTTGAGAAGCAATTCCTGGCAAGCTGTTGGACCTTGATAGAGACAAAGAGCTTGACTATAGGAAATCAAGTGTTCATGTGACCAGAACTGTCCATCATGGGTTGAGTTTTGTTAGATCATCTGATGTGTTATGACACAGGCTGGATGCAAGCCCAGTAGAATCCATCATTCCATAGAAGTGGCACAACCAGGATCAAGCACAAACAGGGCTGGAGAGCATAATATGCTGCTTGAGCAGGTGGGCCAGAACCCCATATCATTCATCACTGCACCAGAAATTCTCTATCAGCTCACATCTATGGTTGCCTTTGGAGCTGTGATCACAAAGGAAAAAAAGGCAAACTTGATGCATGGACATGTCAGGCAAGTCAGTGGAAGTAAACCAAACATGGACTATGACTGCACTATATTTCCACTCCAGGATAACCCTGAAAGACAGCAGTTAGGGGGAAATCCTCCCAATGGGAAGAACTTGAGGGATACTTCTGGTCATGTACTTTGTGTGGAAAGAGAAGTGGCCAGAGGTTAGACTATATACAGACTCATGAGCAGCGGTGAATGGATTGGATGGTTATTCAGAGGCATGGAAGAAAAAAGAATGGATAATTGAGGACAAGGAAATTTCTAGTAGGTGCATATGAACTGATTAATGGGAATGAGCATAAAATGTGAGTATCTCTGTAACTCATTTTAATGCCAATCATAGAGCACCCACCATTGAAGTGGCACTAAATAAATACGTAGAATGATTCAACCAGTGGATGTCAGCCTGCCTCTCTTCCCAGGTCACCCTCATGCTGACTAATGAGTTTATGAATGGAGTAGCTATCACGGCAAGGCTAGCGGCTATGCATGAACCCAAAAGTTTGAGCTCCCACTCACCAAGGTTAATGCATCTATTGCTGCTGCTTAATATCCAAACTGCCAGCAACAGAAACCAACACTAAGCTTCCCATGGCACCATCCTTTGAGGAGAAAAACCATCCACTTGGTAGCTAGTTGACTACATTGCACCCCTTTCACCTTAGAAGGTGCAACAACTCATTTTGTCTGGAATCAACACACATTCCAGGTATGAATTTGCTTTTCCTGTACACAGGACCTCAGCCAGCTCCACTATTCTAGGCGTGGCAAAGTGTGTTTGATCCACCAGCTCAAGATTCCATGTAATATCACATCAGATCAAAGAACCCATTTTACAACAAAGGAGGTACAGCAGTGGATACATTACTATAGATTCACTGATTCTATAAAATACTGGACCACCCAGAATCTGCCAGCCTGACAAAGTCTATTGAAGGTGCTGCTGAGGTGCCAGCTTAAAGATGATACACTATTCTAAAGACAGGATGCCATTACATGGTGATGTGTCCCAGTAGATAAATGACTCCAGGAATAATGGGCTGAATTAGTAGTGGCTCATCTTGGGGAATTTATGCTTTCCATCCATGAAACTCTGGACTCTGGATGTTTGAAATCTTGGCTCCCAGAATGTGAGTGCTTCTACCAGGGTATTCAGCAAGAAATATCTTCCATTTTAAACTATGGCTGCCCTAGTCATGTCAGAATCCTTGGACTGACAGACCAAAAAGCAAGAAATTGACACACCATCCTGGCAGGTGTGATTGATCCTGGTCATTAGGAAGAGCTGGGACTACTGATGGGTACATGGGCAAATATGTCTGGCACCCAGAGAATAAATCCATTTGGACACCTCTTGGTAAAACCTTACCTAACCCTATTGATAAATTGACAAGTATAGCACTTACAGCCTGACAAGAGCATGGCAACCAGGGACCCAGACTCCTTAGGGATGAGGGTCTTGGTCACCCAATCAGATAAGCCATCTAGACAAGCAGAAGTGCCAGTTGGGGGTGAGGACAATCTAGAATGAATACTCCAGGACAGAGGCAATGAGAAGTAGCTGCAGCCTCAAGATGAGCTGCAACAGTAGGGGCTGTAGTTCATCCCACTAAACTTCTACTTATAAATCCCTCCCAGGAAAGGAGGGTCACCAGAATCTCAACTCAGCTGCCCCTAGGACATATATGAAGCAAGTAGTTGGGAATGGCTTAAGGGGGTAGATTGTAATGGATGCTGTGTTGTGCCACCCAGATCCTCCTTTTCAGCACTGAAGCACCATTCCCCCATCTGCTAAGAGTGTTGGCAACTGAGAGCTCAGAACTGAGTTCCTTTCTAGACATTGTCCTCTACTAAAGAAAGCCACCTGGCCTAAGATCACACCTCTATCCTGGAGTAGCCCACATCCATGGCTGGTAGCCCACATCCAGTGAGGGCATAGGAAGGCTCATCCTCCTTCCCCTAATTCAGGCAAATATGCAGAACCCAGATCCAAAGCTCTCTTTGGACTCAGCTGATATTTTTTTTAACAACTGTTTCACTGCCCAACTAAACTCCACGCTGTTCTTTCTCCTTCACTTCTCACAGGTGTTGACCCCAAGAGTACTCCCCCTATAAACCTGCACACAAATCTGTCTCAGTCTGTTTCATGGGAACCTGACCTGCAACACGCACCCTCTCACCACATCCTACATCCACAGTCTTTAAATATATGTCTGTGGATATGAGGTAGCAGAAACACCTGGAAAATTTTAAAAATACATACATTTCTCATGTTCTATCTATCCCACACCTACAAAAACGGAATCTTCATAGATAGGCCCCGGGAATGGGTATTTTTAAAAGCTCCTGCAGATGATTATTGTGGGCAGCTTGATTTAGGAACTACTGCCACATCAAGAACTCAGTCTCAAATCAGCCTACAACTCAAGTCTTGCTCTGTCTTCCTTCCCCAGCTTCATACAAACTGGAAAATCAGTAAAATGGCCAAAACTGTGCCACCAGATTAAGAAAATGTGGAGAACTACTGTAAAAAAAGCTCTTTTGATCAACTAGTATAATTTTGGCTACTGGACACTATAACTCTTGCAACGAATCCCATATCCACCTTGACTCAAGAAGCTATGAACAGCGTTTGTGGTCAAACCTCTGGCTTTCACGTAGAACCTTATCATTTGTGTTGTAAATGTTACCCTCACCCCTGGCTGTCATTCATTTTTGCAATCTAGTCTTTTTTTTTTAATCCCAATTTCTTCATCCATTTCTCTTTGCATTTTATATTTCACGTATTTCTTTAGGCAACCTCAAACCCATTTTTTGTTAGGGTGGGAAACAAGGTAGAGAATAAATTAAATGAAGAAGGAGAAAGAGACAGGAAAAGGGAAGGGGAAGTAAAGGGCTGAGTTAGTGCCAGTAGAAGTGGAGGCAGTGGTGGATGTGCAGGATTTGAATTATTCAGGATATAGATTATCATAAGCTGCTTCTCTAAGACCAGTTTTTAGAATGAGAACTCACAATGAACTTTTTTTTTTAACACTGAACAGTTAAATGTATAATATGAAAACTAAGGAGAAAGGGTTAGGAAAGAGTGGGGGGATGGCTAAGTATGTCTATGATTGGACTGGGCCCTGTTGACCTAACTGAAGGTTCTGGTTCCAGTATTTGTCCTCAAGTCTCTCTGCCTGGCATTAGCCTTTAAGACCCAGAACATTCAACAATATCTGTCCAAAGAGGACGGGAAGGCAGGCCAGGGTTGGAGGCATGTTTAGAAAACATTCTTAACTTGTCAATGGAGTGATGTAATGCAGATAAGTGTAGATCCCCCAAATCTCACTTGAGCCTGTCCTTTATCTACCCAGTAGCACCTGTGTGTTTTAAATTAAGATTCTGTGTCATGGGAGAGAATGTGAAAAGCTTTCTCTGGAAAAAATTTGGAGTGGAGACCTAATAACACTTTTTTTCAGGTTGGATAAATGTCCTAAATGAAAGTGCCCAAAGGTTTGATGTTATGTCCCTTATCACCAGCTTTTCGCGCCTTCTATAGTTGGAAATTACTTGGAAGAATAAAACGATGGTTTTCAAATCTCTCAGAAATTTACAAAGATTGCTGGCACATGTTGAACTTTATTTTTTCCTCTCTTGAAGGTAAATGGTCATGATTAATAACAATTCCACTTGTGGTACTCTTGGGTAACTTGACTCCCTAAGGAAAAATGAGAAAATAAAATCAAGCTAAAATACATTTGTCTTCATTTCAAGAATATGTTTTATTCGCCTCTCTTTACTTAATAGTGTGTTCTATCAGTCTTTGACTAGAGTGGCCGAACAGTCTAGTGCTTCCTGGAGGACTTATGATGGACCTGCCACATACCTGGATGTGCCTCTTGACTAAGCTTGTTTCCTAGCCTGGCTTTCCACCGTCAGTGCCTTCTGGTTCTTTAAAGACATCTACCTTACAGGGAGAAGCAGGTATGGGATCCTTGATCCATATCAAAGTGTTGGGCTCCTGCTTAATCTTGTAGGACCTTGACTTTGTATAAGTGCTTCCCTAGCCTGGTGCTGGAACTCCATAAATGAGGAATCTGAACCCAGAGGGGTGTTAGAACAGAGAATAAGCTCCTCCCCAGTGTGCAAGTGATTTTTGAGAAGGTTGCCCAATATTTATCTGCCTTGTATGGAAACAGATATATGGCCCCATTTATCTGGTAATTTATTGTTTATCATAATTTTTCACAAATATTACTCATGGGGTTCTAATGATAAAAACTGTGATGACAGCAGGACTAGTGTAATTTTCTTTATACTACCATCTTTCTTGTCTCATCCCAAGACACTTATGCCTCTTTTGTTCTATGATATTTATGGCTTTATATTTAGTATATACAGAAAAATTAACAAGTTCTATTTGTCAGCCTACTACAACTGCTAAAATAGCCTCATCACAATCTTTAGACAAGATGGCTACTACTTCTTCTGGGCTTCAGCCTCCTTGTCTTAAAAATAAGCAGTGGGGACTGCAGGTTTGCTTAGCTTCTAACAAGCCCTAATACTCTATTGGCCTATAAAAAAGACCTAACAAGAGCACAGACTTGGGGCAGTCAGCAGTGGAAGCATATGACCACAACAGGCATAAGATATGGAGAATTACCCATAAACACAGAAGAGCAGAATTAACTGGACAGGTTATAGCCTGTAAAAGAAAATGAGCACCAGGGAGAAGGGAGACAGCATGTGGTCTGCATTGTTAGTGATGCTCTAGAGAACATCTAGTTTTGGTGAGCTGTCCATAAAACTTGTGACAGTGATGCATTAAATCAGGTATATTTGGAAATGTAGGGAGGGCTCAAGTGAATCCAACTGGAGGATGATGAAAGCAGATTATGCATTTTAAGTCTGAACAGACATCCATACAGGAGAAGATCTGTTACTGATAATAAGATTTGATTTCTGTGACAATGGTGGAAAATTCTAATTTTCTGTTTAACTCACTGGCCTCCCTTGCTGGCTCCTCCTTCTCTTTTACAATTTCTAAATACAGTTGAGCCCCACAGCGCAGACCTAAGACCTTTACTCTTCTCCACCTTCAATCTACCCATAAGTTATCTCATTTAGACTCATGACTTTAAATAGCATCTAGATGCTGAAGACCCCTAGATTTATATCTGCATAACTGACCACTCCACTGAGCTCTAGATTCATAGTCAATGACTGATGAAGCATCTCAAACTTAACATGATGATCAGAATAGAATTCATGGTCTCTTCTCTGTTTCCAAACTCCACCAACCTGAATCTCCCTCCTCGCCTGCCTTCCAAACTCAGCAAAGGGTACCACTTCCAATAAACATCTAGGCATCATCCATAATTTTTTCCTTTTTCCTTCTACCTTGACAACCACTTCATTCTGTAAGTCTTATCAATCTCTACCTATCAGCATATCCTGGATCCACCTACTTTACTCTGACTCCACTGCTGCCATAAACCATATTACTATCATTTCCTGTCTGGACCATGTAACAGTAGTTACAATAGTTCTGGTTGCCAATCACAGTATCCTATCCTTAGGTGTAGACACTTGGCCAGAATTAGGTCGCTCAGATTCTCTCTTCCAGGAGTCCAAATCTTAATCAGGAGGACACAAAGAAGTCACCCTCTATCACATCTTCATTTTAGGAAGCTAGTTGGAGCTATGTCATACAAAGTTAGCACCATGAGGAGCCAATCCAAGGGCTCCTGACGCTGAAATTCTAGAACTTCCCTGGGTTTTGTTTCCCCATGACCTCACCTTTTAACATTTTTTTTAATTTCATGAGAACAATAGTATCATTTCCTAAGGAAGGATGCCATGAAAAGCTTCTATGAAAAATCTACAAATTTTCCCTAGTTGGTTGCCTGCCATGACAAGATGACACAAAAACCTAATTAGAACAGTACCTTCCCTGACATTGGTGTACAGGGGCTCTTCTATTTTATTCATTATCATATCCTTAGTCCCTAGAAAAATGCCTCACTAATATTAGATGCTCCACAAAAAGTGCTCCTTCCAGCCCAGCAAAGAAGGAGGGAGGAAAGAGAATTCCAGACAGAAAATATATCATGTTGAGTTGAGAGGAAACAAAGTATGTCCAAGAAACTAAAAAAAAAGATCAGATTGGATGTGGCATAGGAAGCTAGAGGAAATAATGAGAGATAAGACAGGAGAGACAATCAGTGTTCAGATCATTAAACATTATAAGCCAAGTAAGGTCTGAACTTCAAGAGAAAGGGGGTGCCTTTAAAAGATTTTAAGCAGAGGAGAAAAATGATAAAATTTCCATTCTTACAGGTCTCTGATTATAATGTGGAGGTTTGGACTGGTGGGGAGATGCACTGGAAACAGGGAGACCAGTTTAGAGTCTGTTGAAGTACTCTGGGAAAGAGATCTTGGTGGCTAAACTGGGGTAGTAGTGATGTAGCAGTGTTTGTTTTGTTTCATTATTTTTGTTTTAAGTAATTTGGGGCATTGAAACAAGAGTGACCAAAAAAAAATATGTAATGAGATGAGGTCAGAGATGAAGTTAGTGTACAAAATTGAAGCTTTGAAGTCCTATGCTTACACATAAATATTCTACCCTTGTCTCTAAGCATCCTTGAGGCCAATGTAAAACAAGAAACCAGAATTGTTACATGTAGCAGTGTTCTGAGAGAGAGATTTTTAAGAGGGAAAATGGTGAGGGAGAGAGAGGAGGAGGGGATGGTGTCATGATTTGTGACTTTAGGCTGCTGAATGAATTGAGATGCCATTTACTAAACTTGGGAACAAGCAGGGAGGAACAGAATGCATCAAGAGAATGATAATGAGCTGAGTTCTGGAGATGAGTTTAGATTTCTATATAACATGAAGGAAGCAACTGGATATATGGGTCTGGAGCTAAGAAAAGGAATGTGAGCTGGAGACGGGACCTGAGTAGTCATCTGCACAAAGATAATAATTGAAGAAATGGACATGAGTGAGATTATGCAGCAATGTAATATAGTAGGAGAACAAAGGAAGACCCAGGACAAAACCCTTAGGAACACCTCCACTTAAAGATAGGCGAAGGAAAGGAACCTGCAAAAGATATTAAAATTGAGCAACTAAAGAGACAGGAGAAACATGAATGTTTTGTAAGCCAAGAAAAGAGTATATTTCAAGAAGAAAAGAACAGTCAAAAAACTGCTCTGAAGTTCAGTGAGATAAGGACCTCAAGCTTGCATTGCATGTAGCAACAAAGAGGTCACTAGGACTTGTTGAAAATCATTTCAATGAAGGGAGGAGAAGGGTGACAGTGGGGCAGAGTTGAAAGGGAGGAGAGAAAGTAGATAAGTGAGGGCAATAACTCTTCTAGTAGATTTATCTTTGAAGGGGAGGAGGGAGAAGGCAAATGTCAGAGAAGGATTTGGGGTTGTTAGAGGTGTTTGTATGTTTAAGACACAAGCATGTGAGCATCTTTAAACATTTAAAGGAAGGCAACAACAGAGAAAAAGAATTATCAATAGAAGATGGGTGTGGAAGTAAAAGAGGTTCTCCGTGCTGGCAGATAATGTCTTTACATCTCTCACATTTTCTACAGTGATTATTTCAAAAATTTCTACTTTCCTAAAACTCTTGGCCCCACCCCTCTCTACTCACTAGCAACTGAAGAAAACCTCTCATATTACATAGAGAAGACAGAAACCATTAGACAGGAGCTCCCTCGATTTCCTGTATCCATGCTCATCTTTTCTTCCTTTCATCCTGATAGACTGAAAGAGGTGTCCCAACTCCCATTTAGGGCTATTGTCCCCACTTCCCTTCTCCCTCAACCAAATCACTCATTCATCCATTCAGCATTTCAAACAGCACCTCCTTTGTGCCAGGTGTGTACTAGGTTCTGGAGACAAAAAGTTGGAGAAAACAAAGTCCTTCCCCTCAAGTTCAGAACCGGTTGAAAGAGAAAGATAGGTAACCTTTTCACTACAAAATGATTAATTGCAATAAAATATTGTTAATACTATGGTTAAAGTGTGAATGGAGTCCCGAATGACCCCAAAAGGCTCTCAGATAGGAAATCCTAGGGGTCTCCTAAACATCCAAGGTCTAGGCTCTTTCCATTTTCCAGCCCCAACCCATCAAAATACACCATGATAGTCCTAAGGAAACACAGCATTTTAACACTGTAGAAGAGGAAAAAAACCCAAACTCTGAAATATATTTGACTTGCTAGAAACAAAAATTTCTATTTTGAAATACAAATATCTCAATATATTTTTATTAAATGTTAAATAAGCAAAACACCTCATTCAAATTCCAATGTTTTTATTATTTATTCCTAGGTAGCAAGTCTTAATTGCCATGTTCCTGTGACAGCGTTGTGGAACAACACAGGAAAATCCACAAGGTACTCTCAGGCTTCCTTTGAATATAGTTTGTGACAGGGTTGGAAATAAGATGTACAATGTAGTTACCACCATGTTGAACTTGCAACATTGACACTGAAGTATATTCATGTGTGAATGAATGAAATGTATGATATATTCAAATTGCATCAGTTTAAAAGTGACATTTGAAATATATAACTTCCAATGGTTTCTCTTCAGCAATAGGCAGTGACCATCTGGGCATGTTCAGGTACAGGAAGCCCTTCCAAACACCCCATAAAATGAGATTCTTATCCCCCAAAAAAGAGAGCAGTCACTAAAGTAGATAAGAAGGACTGTGTGGCAAAGACATGTCCTCCAATATCATCATTTTTCCCATCTTCCTTTTAGTAGCCGAAAACTCCGAGTTTTAGCCAAAACCCTTGACCATCCAACTATAGACTATTTTTAAGACTTTCTTGCATGTAAATGTAGCCATGTGATGAAATTCCATTGAATGGTCCCAAGCAAGTCCAAAACCCA
>PVKH010033765.1:0-11972 GCA_004027955.1 Chaetophractus vellerosus
GTGTTCACCCGTGCCTTGGCTGAGGGCGATATGCACCCTTACCAGCCGCCCCTCACTAGGCAGTGGCCTGCTGCACTAGGAGGTTAGAATCTCAGAGAGCCAGGCCTCAGCACTGTGTCCCTCAGGAAGGCGGCTTTTCCCTTCTCTCATACCTCACTATCTTGTTAGGAAGAAAGAACAACTTGAAAATTTAGAGGAACAATACCTATTAGCCATACATATTACATGGTGCTTCCAAAAATACAATTAAATACATAAATACAGATTGGATGAAAGCAAAAAGATAGGAAAAGCTATGCCTTGGTAGAACTGACAATATCACTTTAGAAAAACAAATTCCACTATATATGAAAACACTAATAGGATCCATACCAGAAATGCAATATTGTTTAGCAGAAAATGAATTCATCTATGTCACCATGTTAATCAATTAAAAAAACAAAATCCATATAATAATCTCAATAGACCAAGAAAAATCAATTGACAAAATCTAATATCCATTCTTGGTAAAAATTATGTGCAAGCTATTGAGGAAAGTGATTTCTTCTAAATACAGGACATATATAATAACCCTCTATCTAGCCTTAATGATGAAATATTGAATGCTTTCCCTAAATATCTGGTAAAAGACAGGGACACCTGTTATCACCACTGCTATTCAAAATTGTACTGAATAATCTAAGTGCATTATGGTAATAACAAATAATACAAGACATTCAGATTGAAAGAAAGGAAGCATTAAAACTATCTTTATTTACAAACAACCTGATCATCTATGTGGAAAATCCTATCTAATCTAAAAAATGCTAGTAGAACTAATAAGGGACTTGCTATATGCAGGGACTTGTATAATATCAGTATACAATAATCAGTTGTATATTTATAAATTTGCCGAAAAGTATTTGAAAGCAATTTAAAATATAGTACAAATTCAAACACCATCAAAATATATGAAATTAGTAGGCTTAATCTAACAAAACATAGGAAATATATGTTCAGGGGAAACGAGAAGTCATCATTGAGAAAAATTAAAGAAGACCTAAATAAATGGTGCAATATGCTGTGTTAATGGGTCAGATACTCATTAGCATTATGATATTAATTCTCTCAAAACTCATCTAATTCCAAAGAAATTCCAAGCAATATCTCAGCAGACTTTTTTTGTAGAACTGGCAAACTGTTTCTAAAATTCATGTGTAAATAAAAAGCATCTACCATAGTCAAAAAGAACTTTGAAAAAGAATACAATTAATGTACTTAAAGACTTATACAGGAATCGATACAATGTAATGTCATTGTATAGACTGAAAACACATTTTTGGAACAAAATTAAGAATCTAAGAAAAGACCTGCACACATATGAACAACAGATTTTCAACCAATGTCAAAATATATTCAGTGGAGAAAGTAGTTATTTCAATATATATGGAACTGGAATAGCTGCATATCCAGAATAGAAAAACATTTATCCATGTCTCATACAGTGGTGGTTTAGTTTGTATCAATTCTCTAGGTTATGCTGCACAGTTGTTTAACCAAATACTGGCTTCCTGTGATGGTATTTCTTAGATGAGAGTAGTATCTACAATCAGTTGACCTTAAGTAAAAACATTACCCTCCATAATGTGGGTGGGCCTCAACCATCAGTCCGGAAGTTTCTGGATTCCAGATATTATGACTTCTGCCTTAAGACTCTACCCTCTACTTCATCCTGTTTGCAGCCTAAGAAATTCAGATTCAAGAATTCAATATCACTCCCATCAGAATTTCCAACTGCTAGCCTGCGTTATGAATTTGGACTTGCCAACCCCTACAGTCATGTGATTATTATTCTTTATGATTAAACTATATATACCTTATAAAATATAAATATGTATACAAATACATACACATATGCTGACGGCAAAGAGAACATGGAATGAGTAGTAGAAGATAGTAGTTATAAAACCCAACTATATTCTTTTGGTTTTGTTCCTCTGGAGAAATCATTTATACACTTGACATAAAAAAATAGCTCATAATGAATCATAGACCTAAAACTATATAACTTCCTGAAGGAAACACTGGATAAAAGTTTGTTTTTATAAACTTCTTTGTCAAATAATTAATACATAAACTCAAAGAGAATAATAAAAAACAATTCAATATATTGAACTTCATCAAAATAAAAAAAATATTCTATGAAAGGTGCTGTTAGGGAAAGAAAATATAAGCTACACACAAGAAGAAAATATTTGAAAATCATATATTTAATAAAAAATTCATATGCATAATATATAAAGAACTCTCAAATTTCAGTAATAATAACAGATACCACTCAATAAGAAACGGAAAAAAAGATACTTGCCCACGGAAGCTGTACCAATAGCATATAAGCATTTGAAAACATTCTCAGCATCATTAGTCATTAAGCAAATGCAAAGTAAACCAAAATGTGATACTGGTACTCACATATTAGTATGAATATAATTGCAAATCAAACAAACAACTGAAATAACAAAATTGGCCATGATGCTTTGATGATAAAGTGGTGTGCCTGGAACTCACACAGCTGGGGATGTAAAATTTGTACTGAACAGTTTGAGAAAGAGTTTAGCTATTTCTTCAAAAGTTAGACATACAGCAGTGTATGATCCCCCATTACAATCTTACATATTTAACCAAGGGAAATGAAAGTACATGTCCACAAAAAGACTTGTACATGAATTGTTATTGCAGCTTCCTTAGCAATAGGCAAATTCTGTAAACAAACCAAATGCCCATTAAAAGGAGTTAAACTGGTGTATGCACATACTGGAATAGTCTTTAGCAATAAAATGAAATGAAATATTGTTACATAAAACTACATGGATAGATCCCAGAATAATTATGTTATGTGAAAGAAGCCATATAAAAAGGGTAGATACTATGCAATTATATTCATATGAGATTTATTCATATGGTGATAATTTCACAGGTGAATAAATATAGCCAAACTTATAAAACTATACAATTTTAATATGTGAAGTTTATTTTGCATAAATTATAACTTAATGAAGCTATTTTAGAATTCCAGGACAACAATTTTAATATCAGAAGAAAATGTGTTAGAGGAGGGAAGGGATTTTTAACCCTAAACATAATCAGAATATCTATGCCCATATAAAATACAATTATAAATGAAAATAAAAGCATAAGCTACAAGACATTAATAGAGCAATGTAAATCAAAAGAAAAATTTAATTTGCAATTTCTCATTCATTGTTTATGTGGCCCAGCACACATAAAAATATACCACAAAATCCCATATTTCATAAAATAAATCTAATTGTTAGTACATCAAACACTGTATTTAGAAAACAATATATTCTCAAAATCGGCAATATATTCAGCTAAAAAGATCTTCAAAAATTCTAAAAACTCTCAAAATTTTATAGCAAGCATTCTTTGATCAAAATGCAATTGTTTGTTAATTATTATACAGTTTAAATCCCTGATAATAAAAACAGTGCCTTGCAGAGTAGTACCTTAATAAATTTTTATTGGCTGTTTGAATGAATGCCCCAAAATAAACACATACATAGTAGATTTATGATACAGTATTGCAAATAAGTTGGGAACGAGAAATAGAGTTGGGAAAGTAGAGTACAATTTGTAAAAAATAAAAATGAAAACAGTCTTCTTTCCCTCCTGCCCCCAAATAAATCCTTACCTCAGCTTTCAATCAAACAAAATTCCTAATATTTCAAAGATTTAAGCAAAAAGTAATAAAACCATGATAGTCTTATAAGAAACAGGAAACTTTTCATAATTACAGTTTGTTGTCTTTATAAATATTCCTCAGCAAATGATAATTAAATCATTATCAATGAGTCTTAATCAAATAATTTATCTACATTCAAACCTATAGTGATTGATTTTTCTCACAGATAGCCACGATTTTCCTCCCTGTATTTGAACTCTTTGAATGTTTAAATTTCATCTATGCTATTTTCTACAAGAAAGAAACATATTTTCCATATTCTCTTCTTCCTAGATGTCACATTTTACAGAGTAGAACTCTGGCCAGATTCCCAGAGACCAAAAAATTGTTTAATTTTAAAGAAAGAAAGAGACAAAAAGATAAGTGAAAGAAAAGGAAGGAATGAAGGAAGGGAGTAAGGGAGGGTTGCAAGTACAGAGGGACGGAGGGACGGAGGGACGGAGGGACGGACGGACAACAGTGAGAAAAAAATTGTAGGAGCAATCCCTGGGCCAGATCAAGACTTGAGTTAACATTAAACACTTCAAAAGATTTACAGTAGCTTAACTTTTACATTTAGGTCAATTGACAATCCTTAAGAACTTTAACTTAAAATTTTCATTTTTCTCTGCTAATTTCATTGTTATAAGTTCCAGATATAACCACAGTTCATAGATTTTAAAAAGTGTAGTTGAAGGAGAGGCTACTGAATGATGGAGGTTTAGGATGGACCAATGAAGCCATATATTTAAGGAAAGAAAATGAACACGTTAGGATTACTTTACCGTGGAAAGCTAATGATGGAGCAAGTTCATAAAATTATTTAAATAGATATAATAAGATAGGTAAAAATAAGTAGGGATGCAAAAGCAGTTCAGCTCCAAAGAAATGGACATCACTAAAATCTGAAGAAAAGTTATCAAAAGATTGGATAAGCACAATTGCCCTAGATATTGAAATGAATTACTGTGTTGGAAGGATTGTGGTTATTCTTTTTAGGGAATATTTTAAGAGAAAGTCACTCTCCTTACTTATCTTGGAATAAGTATCTGCCAGAGCCAATTAAGGATTCTGAAAACATTTAACTCCTTCAATACCCTTGCCTAGAAAATGCCATAGTCTTTCCATGCAGATATGAAATGAATAATAAGGAAGAGATAGTGGAAAATAAGAATAATATACTTCTGTCGCTGCACTATATAATATCTTCCTGCATAAGTGTTGATTAGAACTTCTGTATACGTATTTTACCAAAGGTTAATGTTCATTTTGAACTGCTTTACTTAACTACATCATATTAAATTTTAGACACAATGACTGACACATAGCCTTATAAAGTATAGAACTTCATATCAGATAATAAATTTTTGCTTTTTCTAGTTTTACCAAATCTTACCTTAGCATCTTGCTTTTATTTTGCTTTTGTTTGTTGTTTGGTAAGTAGATTAGTAAGATACATAAAATAAGGAATGCTGGTCCAAGTTCACAGATAAACTTTCTACAAAATTGGTGAAATATTTTTATGTGCCTATAATAACATTTCTCATTCATCATTCTTTATCACTTCTATTAAATTGGGAAATACCATTACTTTGCAAACATTCTTATCAAAGACTGCTCCTCAAATTGTACATATATATATATTACAAATGGAAAACTGAATAACTTGAATAATTATTCCTGAACTCAGGAATAACTTGAAGAATTTCCAAAATTTTTATTAGAAATAAAAAAAATCAAGACAAGGGAAATAATTTTGGTTTTTCAGCTAAATCTATAATGTTTGTATTTTAGTTTAGACTACCATATACTGAGTTTATATTGAACTATAGACTATAAACTGTTTCTCCTCGATGTTTTGAAAGAAAAAGTTTCTGTGGGCAGGAAATGCAAAATATTGCAAATCTTGGGGGCTCTAATTTTCAAATTTAAAGGAAAAATTTCAGACACAATTAAACCATGAAAAAAATATTTGGCATATTGCTTATGTAGAATTAAACAGATACTAGCTAAAACAAAATGCAATGCCAGAGATAGCTGTAGCATAATATTCTTATTTATCAATAAATGCCACAGTCTTGGGGGAGAAAGTATCACCTTGATTATGCCTTGATTTGGACTTTGTTCCTAACCTCAAAACTGTGAGCCATTAAATTCCCATTGTTTAACCCAACCCATTTTATGATATTTGCTTGAACAGCCCAGAAACTAAAACACATAGTTTTAAAATGATGTGATTTCTGAAAAATATAACACAAATAGCAATAGTTTTCTTAAATTTTAAATATATTTCATTTTTTAGAACAGTTGTAAATATACAGAAAAATATCTTAACATTAGTATGGTATATTTGTTACAATTAATGAACGAATATTGATGCATTATTATTAAATAAGATCTCTCCTTCATTCCGAGTTCCTTAGTTTTTAGCAAATGGCCTTTTTCTGTCTAAGATCAAGGGTATGTACTAGCAACATGATTCATCACTGTTGATGTTGAATTTGATCACATTGCTTAGGTAAGTTCTTTGGGTTTCTACACTGAAAATTTATTCCTAACCCTCTCCCCAACATTCCAAATTGTACCCCTTGGGAAAAAAAGTCACTTTGTGCAGAGCACACTTAAGAAGTCAGGAGTTACACTCCCCCTCCTTGATGGAGGAGTAGCTACATAAATCGCTTGGAGTTCTTCCAAATTGTAGATGTGCTGTTTCTAACCCATTTATTTACTCAATCATTTATTAATGTAATCATGGATGCATGGAGAATTATTTCATACTTTGTTATACTTATACTTGTTTAGTTGCTCAAATTGTTCCAGCTTTTGTCATTGGGAGCATTTTTGTTTGACTCCTATATCCTTTTCACATACTTCCACCAGCGTGCCAATCATGTTTTTGCTGTTGTTTGGTGGATTTTGTTGTTGTTGTTACCATTTTCTTACTTTCTGGCATGAAAAAAAATTGCTCTGGGCTCATCTTTAATATTTTCAGGCCCAGTCTTAGAATCAACTATATCTCCAAGGAGCCAAGATATGGTATAGATGAGCTCATTATTTCTGGGATATCTTTGCTTTTATACTTTCTCAACTGACAGAGCTGGGAAATATATGTGTGTACTAACTGGTCTATACACATATAGCTCTAACTATTTATACATGCGACCATCTACATTTAGATTAAACTAAATATGAGCTCATACTGATGTCTCCAACTCTAATCCAATACCACATGAATCATCCTAGAAGAAACACTTGTATATATGTTAATTCCCACTAAAATAGTTAGAAACCAGGCTTCAACTATCTGCCATCCATTTACTTAATTGTTCAATTTCAGTATTTTTCTATAGTGATAGTAGAGTGGTTAACCTGTACTTCCATTGGAAATATCTTTATAAAGTAGATTATGAAACTTAGGTACAGTTACTTTTGCCTCCAATGTTACTAACTCCACTCATTTCAAATTACTTAGGTCAGAAACTTTCCCCTCCCACTTTCTTCACTGTCGTTATGTCATATATATTTAATATAGTTAGATTTTATTTTCAGTTTGCACTACATACTGGGATTTCCACACCTCTTAAATGATTTTTTAAAGTTTTTGTTTATTTAGGCTTATTTTTTGTATGTGCAGTAAAGTTCTATGGGTTTTTAGAAATGCATATTGTCATGTACCCACTCTTACAGTATCTTACATAATAGCTTAACCAGGCTAAAACAAAACAAAACAAAACAAAACAAAACAAAACAAAACAAAACTCTTGTTAACTATTCAATCCTCTCTTTAACCCATAAACACCAAGAAAACACTGAACCTTTTACTATCTCCATAGATTTCCCTTCTGAGAATGTCGTGTAATTGGAATCACTACAATATTGAATAGGAATGGTAAAAAGGAACATACTTGTGTTGTTCCTAGTCTTAGGAAGAAAGGACCAGTTTCTCACTATTATGTCTGATGCCAGCAGTATGATTTTTTAAGTGTTTTTTATCATGTTAAGGGAGACCCTTCCCTTTCTAGGCTTCTGAGACATTATCATGAATGGGTGCTATATTTTGTCAAATGCTTTTCTACATCCTTGATGTGTCATATAATTTTTCTTCTATAACATGATGAATTTCAAATGTTGAACAAGGTGTGCCTAGTAGCATAAACCCAAACTGACTGTGGTATATAAATCTTTTTTGACATTATTGGATGCAATTTCTTAGTATTTTACTGAGTATTTTTGCATCTATGTTCAATGAAAGCTACTGTTCTGTAGTTTGCCTTTCAAGTAATGTCCTTATCTAGTTTTATTATTAGGTTAATAATGGTTTTATTATGTGGGGAGTATTCCCTCTGTCTCTCATTTCTGATGGAAATTGTTGAGTATTAGTACCATTTCTTCCTTAGATGTTTTGGTAGAATTTAGCAGAGAATCCATTGGGACCTAGTGCTTTATTTTTTGGAAAGGTTTTAAACTATTGATTCAATTATTTATTCAATTTCTTTTTCTTTGGCTTATCTATTTTTGTTATTTTGAATCTTTCAAGTAAGTGGTTTATTTCATATCAGTTATTAAATTTGTAGCCTTAGACCTATTGCATAGTATTCTTTGGCTATACTTTTAATGTCTTTGGGATCAGTAGTGCTTAACCCTCTTTCACTTTTGATAATGGTAATTTGCATCATCTTTTTTGCATGTGTGTTTTGCTTGTTTATCCTGGCTAAAGGTTTATCAACTTCATTTTTCTTTCATTTTTATTGATTATTTTCTATTTAGCCTTAAATAGCTCTTCCTTCTCTAGTATCTTAAGGAGTATCTTTAGATTATTGACTTTAGATCTTTATTATTTTCTAACATATGAATTCTGTTCTTTAAGTTTCCCTCTAATCACTGCATAGAGCAAATTTTAATAAATTGTATTTCCATTTTCATTCAATACAAATATTTTTAATTTCTCTTGAGAATTCTTATACCAATGTGTTATTTAGAATTGTGACTTTTAATCTCCTAATATTTGAGGATTTTCCAGTTATGTTTCTGTTATTGATTTCCAGTTTAATTCCATTGTAGTAAAAGAAAATAATTTGTATAAATTCTATTTTATTAAATTTATTAAAATATATTTTATTGCCCAGAATGTGATCTGCATTAATGAATGTTCCTTATGATTTTGAAAAGTACGTGCATTCTATGTTTACTGATGGATATTTTATAATTGTCAATTTGGTCAATTTGATTGGAAATATGTTCAAGTCAACTATAACCTTATTGGTTTGTTGCCTGCTTGATTGAACAATTACTGAAAGGTGGGTGTTAAAATCTCAAACTATAATAGTAAAATGGCCTACTTTTTCTTTTCGTTCTATCAGTTTTTCTTCACATCTTTTGACTCTCTGTTTTTAGATGCATATACATTGATAATTATTATACCTTGCTGGAGAAATGACCCCTTTATTACTATGTAATATCCTTCTTTTTCCTGGAAAATTTTCCTTTTCCTTCATTCTTCCTAGTCTGAAATTAATATACCTACATCAGTTTTCTTCTGATTCTTGTTAACATGGTGTATTATTTTCATTCCTTAGTGTGGATTTCTTATAGAAACATATGGTTGTGCCTTTTTTAAAATGAACTTTGACAATTTCTATGTCTTCATTGGTGTATTCATACCATTCATAATTAATGTGATAATATAGTTTGGTTAATATGTACTATAACATAATGGATTTTTATGCATTGAATTTTTGTTGTCTTTGTTTTTCTTCTTCCTCTCTTTTTGATGCCTTCCATGTTATAATCAAGTATTTTATAGGATTTCTTTCTCTGCTTTAGCACGTCAATCATATGCCATTTAAAAATGTTTTCACTGGTTGCCCTGCAGTATGAAATATGTATTTACACATTGCAATAATGCTATATAATTTTATATTAATACAGGTATCTTATAAGCAAGTAATCTCAATTACTACCACTCATCCCTTATAATATTGCTGTCTGTAAGCTATAATCATCCAATATATTGTTTCTATTGTTATTTTGAACAAACTGTGATCTGTTAGGAATTAAAAAAATATATTTTTTATTTTACTTTCCTTAATTCATCCAAAAATACTCTTCATCTCTTTATATAGATCTAAGTTTCTGACCTGTATCATTTTCCTTCTCTCTGAAGAACTTCTTTTAACATTTTGTTGCAAGGCACATCTACTGGTTACAAATTCCCTCCATTTTTGTTTGTCTGAGAAAGTCTGTATTTCTCCTTCAGTATTGAAGGAAAATTTCACTGGTTACAGAATTCTAAGTTGGTGGATATTTTCTTCTAGCACTAAGTATTTCAATCCATGCTATTCTTGTTTGCATGATTTCTGAGAAAAATATGATATCATTCTCATTCTTGTTTCATTATAGGTAAGGATTCCCACCCCTCACCCACATGGCTTCTTTCATAATTTTCTTTTTGTCTTTGATTTTCTGCAGTTTGAATATGCTATGGTGAGGGGTGGACTATTTGGTATTTAACTTGGCTAGCTTTTTCTGAGCTTCCTGGATCGGTGCTTTGTCTTTTTTAATTTTGGAAAATTTGTGGCCAATATTAACTCAAATCTTACTTCTACTTTGTTTTGTGTTTCTTCTATTGACATTCTAATTATGCAATTATGCATGCTTCACATGCTGAAACTGTTCCATGGTTCTTGGATAATCTTGGTTTATTTTCTCTTTGTTTTTCATTGTGGGATGTTTCTATTGACATCTTCAAGCTCACTAATTCTTTCCTCTGCAATATCAGTCTACTTATGAACCCATCACAGACAGTAATTCCCAGTGAACATTAGCTCAGGGGTAGCTTTGCCCACTGTCATTGATGGTGACAACCTCCACTTTGCTAGAGTTAAATGCAGGCCAGATTACCAAGCACCCTATATTGCCAAATCTATTTACCATTTAACCTGCCTTCAACATCATATCTCAGAGATAGGTCTACCACTGTACAAACAGATGTGCTTTCAGTCAAGCAGGAAGAGGCAAAAAGCAAGTTAATAGTTTTTCATAAACAAAATATATTAAATAATAGCCATCAATTTTTAGTGGCTTTTCTATAGTCCACTCACTACTTTGTATCCTTGATTCTTTATAAGCAAATTCTACAGTAAATTGTTTTTTAGCATAGTTCTTTTTTGCCACTATAGGTTTTTAGCTTATTATAACTGCCACAAAATAAATAAATAGCTCTCCATTTTTTAAAAGGGTCTTTAAAGTAGTAGTATAAATTTTTAGTTTTATTGAATTGCAAGTTGTTATTTGTATTAGTTCTGTATTTTGGGAGTTTTTGATGCTTTGTTATTACCTAATATGACTCATTGAGAATGTCCCACTTGTTCTTGAACTAAATGTATATTCTCTAATGTCAGAATACAATATGGATATTTATACAAAGATTTCACTTGTTGATTATGTTGTTTAGCTTGTCAACATTTTGTTTAATGTTTGTCACTTGATTTATATTGGCCAAAGAATACTGTGTTAAAATCTCCTATTAATAGCGTATTTTCCACTTCATCTTGCACCTCTTTTAGTTACTATTGCATGTTAATAAATTATGCATTTTATCATTTAGAGCATAAGCTGAGTTGGTGTATTTAATGTTTTTGATCTGAGTTCTGTATGTCTGATATACTGTTTTAACTTCTGCTGTCTTGATATTTTTGTTTGTCTGTTATGCTTTTGCCTCTTTTTCATGTTTAGCCTTTCAGAATCATTATTTTTGGAATGTTAACAGTTTCTTATTAACTCTTCACTTTCCATGGGCTTCAGAGGTGGGCCTAGGTTTTTACTATTTAGTTGCTCTCTTACAACTAATTTGACATTTTTATTCCCCATTATTATTTTCAGAAAGCAACCTGAATTTTCTGAAGTATGTTTTATTTTTATATATTACATGCAATAAATCTTTAATATTAGTATAAATTATTTAATTATTTTCTATTTATGTCTACAAGTGTTTTTTAAATTGTTAAAAAATTAACAATTTTAAAGGTTGTTTTATAATGATATGATTTGATGCATAGGAGCTATGATACCTTGGTATTTATTGATGATTGTAATTATTACTACAAAATGAAAATATTTGTCCTATTAATTTTTTCCACTTATTTCTATTTTATCCAATATTAGCACTAGCAGTACTATTTTTATTTTTTGCCTCTGCCAGTGAGTGCATTAATTCATTCAATACATAATGTAATAATCATGAGACAACAGT
>PVKH010033766.1:0-11967 GCA_004027955.1 Chaetophractus vellerosus
TGTGATTTTGTATTTTGGGTGAGCAAAGGACTGGGTGATGGTGGCAGCAATAAGTGGCAGTACGCTGATGGGATCATCCATGACCAGTGCCAAAGAGGTTACTGTCGTGCTGCTTCTTGCTTTTTGGCTCAGATGACCTTTTTTTCCTGCCTATTCCCATGCCTGCTGTTGGTTCTATGAGACTGATATGCCCTCAATAAAAACCTTTTACTTAAATTAGGCTAATTTCTGCCACTTCTGATAAGAATCCTGGCTGAACATCAGAATAAATTAAGTCATTTAACAACAACCAAAAAAATGATATTTATTTCCTAACTAAATCACTAATTGAAGTCACATAATGATTAATACTAAAGCCATTTAAATTAGCCCAGAATTAGAAAAGGTCTCAAAAGTGAGCTCTTTTGAAAAGAGAACTTTATTACCTTATCTATAATTCTCAGCTAGACACTTCCCTTCCTGTCTGTCTGGTTATATGATCTTTACAGTAAGTCAAACATAGGTAGCATATTTCTAGTAAAAACATTAGGTTGACTGAGGAATAATTTCAGCAGTGTTTTTAGTTTAGTTTAAAATTGGAAAAGGCTTATTTTTCTGCAGGTGAGTATCTGAATAAGAAAGGACGATCATTGTTATCAATTCTATAAACATTTATTGAGTGACCACAGTGTGTAAAGCAATGGGCTAGATCTTGAAAAGGTATTCTCTTCCATCATCTGGCGTTTTAAAGCATTTCTCATATTGATGGTTGTACGTTCAGTTTATGCCCTCATGGAGCTTACATCCTAATAGGAGAGACAGAGAAAAAAAGAAGATAAAAGTAGTAACGGAAATTGATGTTAGCACCATGAAGGGCACAGCCGAGGCCCAGGAAATGTGTTGGTGCCTGTAGGTAACTAGCAGTGGGAACTATATTAAAGACCACAGTCAGGGAAGGCCTCCCAGATGGAGGGACCAACCTGCCAAGTCCTAGAGAAGAGGCTGCCATGTGAAGAGCGTGGAGAACTTCAACCTGGTTACCCCAATGACAAGCTGCAGGACTTTGGGCAAATTATTTAACTTCTTGGTGCTTTTATATTCTCATCTGTAAAATGCGGAGAGCAACACCACCTATTCATACTACTGTTCTGTGTGCAGGTTACTTAGAGCAGTGCCTGGCACATAGCAAGGGCAAAATAAAGACTAGTTATCATTATTAACATTATTAACATTATTCCAAAAAGAGAGACAGGCATGTGCAAAAAGCAGGAAGAATCTTTGACATATTAATTAAACTTAAGACTAGTGTGATTAGAGCAGAGTGGGCAAAGAGGCAACTGGCACAAAGTGAGGCTGGAAAAGAAGAGGGTCAGATGATGCATGGTCTAGATGGAGGAAGATAAGTTTTAGAGATAAAAACAAACGTTTGATCCATGTTAACTTTGAGATGACACTGAGATATTGATGTAGAGATTTCAGATTGTAGTCGGTTGCCTTATACTGATCTCATATCAATTAGCCTAGCTATTCCCAATAATTTAACTGTAGATGCTTTTTAAAAAAAATTTAATTTTCACTCAACACAATTGCATTCACAAATAATGGCAATTTTATTGATTAATTTCCAATGTGTACACATTTTTTCCTTACTACACTGGCTCGGGCCTCCAGAATACAGTTGAATGTAGGTGGTGATAATGATCATCTTTGCTGTATTCAGATCTCAAAGAACAAGCTTTTAGTGTATCTCCATTAAGAATAGCATTTAATAATTGTGGGTTTTTTTGTAGATACCCTTATCATCAGATTAACTAAGTTCCTTTCTATTCATAGTTAGTTAAATTTTTTTAAACCATCAAAGGATGTTAGATTTTATCAAATGCTTTTTCTGCATCTATTGAGATAATCACATGTTTTCTTTTTTCCAGTAATTTTCCTTTCGCATAATATCCTGGGATTTTGCTGACAAGGTTATGCTGGCCTCATGAAATAATTACTTTTTCACTGCCAAAGACTTTTTTTTAATTATTCACATAATACTAATCATCCATCCATCCATCCCTCTCTCCCACCCTCCTTCCCTTCCTTCCTTCCTTCCTTTCTCAGCTATGTCAAAAGAGAGAAGGTAGAAGCTGAAATTAGTCTCCATAGAGATTTCTAAGAATATGAGAGCTATTGGGAGCTCTTATTCTGTAGTGGTAGGTTATAGCTCTTAAGTTTGGTCTTAATAATCACTTTAAATTTTATATAGAACATGTTTCTGTCTACATTAATATGAGAACTCTTTTAAAAATATAAATAAACCCCTACCTTGCACATATACAAAAATCAATTCAAAATGGATCATTGATCTAAATAGAAGAGCTAAAAGTATAAAACTCTTGGAAGAAAACATAGCAGTACATCATTTTGACCTTGGGTTAGGCAATGGTTTCTTAGATATGACACTAAAAGCATGACCAACAAAATAAATAATAGTAAAATGGGCTTCATCAAAATTAAAATGTTTGGGCTTCTAGTATACAATCAAGAAAGTGAAAAGACAACCCACGTAATGGGAGAAAATATTTACAAATCTATATCAGATAAGTGACTTACATCCAGAATTATAAAGAACTCTTACAACTCAACAATAAAAAGACAAACAACTCACTTATAAAATGGACAAAGGATTTGAATAGACGTTTCTCCAAAAACCATATACAAATGATTACTAAGTACATAAAAAGTTGTTCAACATCATTAGTCATTAGGGAAATGCAAATCAGAACCACAACGAGATATCATTTCACACTCACTAGAATGGCTTAAATAAAAAAGATAATAATAAGCCTTGATGAGGATGTTGAGAAATTGAAATCCTCATACATTGTTCGTTAGATTGTAAAATGGGCCACCACTTTGGAAAAGTTTGGCAAATTCTCTATGTTAAACATAGAGTTACCATATGATCAAGCATATGGTTACCATATGATCAAGCATAGAGTTACCATATGATCAAGCATATGTAAACATAGAATTACCATATGATCAAGCATATGTAAAATGGGCCACCACTTTGGAAAACAGTTTGGCAATTTCTCTATGTTAAACATAGAGTTACCATATGATCAAGCCTTTCCACTCCTAGGTATATGCCCAAGGGAACTGAAAACATATATCCATGCAAAAATACGTACACTCGTATACCTAGTAGCATAATTCATGGTAGCCAAAAAAATAGAGCAAATTCAAAATGTCCATAAATAGATGTTAAAATGTGCTATATACAAACAATGGGATATTATTTGTCAAAAAAAAGCAATGAAATCTTGATACATGCTACAATATGGAGGAAGCTTGAGAACATTAGGCTAAGTGAAAGAAGCCAATCACAAAAGGCTACATATTGCATGATTTTATTTACATGAAATATCCAGAATAGGAAAATCGATAGAAAGTAAATTAGTGGTTGCCAGAGGTTGGGTGAAGGGGTGATGGGGAGTGATTGCTAATGAGTACGAGGTTTCTATTGGGGATGATAAAAATTTTCTGAAATTAAATAGTGGGGATGGTCACATAACTCCATGAACATTCTAAAATCCACTGAATTGCATATTTTAAAAAGAGAAATTTATGTGTGCGAACTGTATCTCAATAAAGCTGCTATTAAACATATATATGATATTAACAAAATAATATAACTTGTATAAGTAGCAGTGAAGCTTATAATATTTGCCTAAATCAAGGCTTCCAGTAATATTGTCTTGGTGTTTGTACATTATAATGTTCTTCTTATCACATAGATGTCAACAAATCAACTATATTAATAGTGTTTGCTGAGGAGGTTAGAATCATTGATACATGACTTCTTTAAAACCTTCACGTTTTAGATATTAGCTATTAATAGTCTCCAGGGAAAATTGGTACATGTTCTATCCATAGAGACCAAAGCAGTCTCAGGAAAGTAGGTCACAGAGCGCAATGCAATCCAAACTTGGCACTAGACGCCCCCGTGTCGTTTTCTTCACATAATCACGTTGTTCTAATCATTCTATGAATCTGACCTTCATTCACTGGGCAGTTTATTATTACTTAGTGGCTGCACAGTCCAGAGTCAACATTTTGGAAGCTAAAAAACGCCCATCTTCTTTCAAAATCTTTAGGGTTTAATAAAAGCTGAGAGCAGCTAAAAGTTCTTAGCAATGCTTAGTTGTCTCATGCCTATGAACTAAATAACAAACAGGATACAATTAGCAGAGAATGACAAAAAATAAAATGCATTTTCTTTTCTAGCATATTAAATGTCTTAAAATATATTAAACATTAAAACATATTTAAAAAGAAATTACTATGAAGCATATTATAGTCATAAGATATGGTTTTTCCTATTTCTCAAAACATATTCTTTCTTTTTTTCCGTAGATACTAGACCACACACACACAAAAAAAAACTTAGAAAAGTTTAAATTTTAAAAGGAGTCAAGCATAGCTTCCTTTCTAAAAGGAGCAATTATTCATTTATATTTGTAAGGTATAAAATGTTTCAGGTATCTTTTAAATTGTGTTTTTCTAGGATCTTTCTTACCTTTCTATCACATCCAAAGTTTCTTTCTTAACAAAAAATTCTGAAAACGTGAAATGCCATGAGATAGAGTAGAAGCACATGTAAGAACCTTTAAGAAAGGTGACATGAAATCTTTAGAAAATATTTAACTTAAATTTAATCTAACAGCCCCCTTTAGAGAGGAATTAGTAGAGTCTATATAATGATTCATTTGGCATAGTAATAAATTGCCTTTTTGGAAAACTAGATATACAACCCTAAAATTGTCCCCAAGGACTATAGGGTTTGCAGCAATTTTACAGCCTCTTTCCACGAGAATGAAAAGAAAGTGCAAATGACTTATTATGCAGGTGTATATCCAGGTATGGAAACCAAAATTACAAAACTATTTTAGATTCAGTAATCCATGTTCTTTAAATAACCTTTGTCAAGTGATTAAAATGCTGTGAGAAAATGTGTGAAAAATCGGTTTATTAAATATTCATTCTTGAACTTCCAGGCATATATTCCTTTGTGCATTCAATAATATTAAAATATCCTTAAAATCATACTCGAAAGAAGAGACTTCTGACACAAAATAGACATAGGATTTATATATATTATAAACAATTCCTACAAATAAATAAACATAAATCAATAAAATAATATATTTGGGTTATAGACTGGCAATTCGCCAAAGAACCATGTAAATACATGATAAATGCATGAAAAGATGCTGAACCTCATCAGCTAAAGCATTACAAATTAAAATAAACATGCTATATTTCCTAATCAAATAAGGAAATTAAAAATATTGATTAACAGGTATTGGGTAGGTGCTGGATATGGGAAAATTAGCTCTCTGATATTGTTGGTAGAAGTATAAATTTGAAAACATGCGAAAACGTTTTTGAAAAGTGTTTAGTGTTGCACAAACTTTTGGAGGATAATTTGGTTTTCCCTATTAAATTATAAAAAGTACATATCCTATGTTCCAGCAATTCTACTAATAAATCAATAGTTACAAGACAATGTGAATGGGCGGATGTGGCTCAAATGGTTGGGCATCTGTCTGCCATATGGAGGGACCTGGGTTTGATCCCCGGGACCTCCTGGTAAAATAAAGGCCCTGCCAAGCCACCACAGCAAGATGGTGACGTAGCAGGAGAGAGACACATGGGTGAGCTAAGACGAGACGCACCAAAAAAAACAGAAACTGAGGTGGCACGGGTGGCAGAACGCCTCTCTCCCATATTGAAGGTTCCCAGGATCGAATCCTGGTGAAGACAGGAGGAGAAGGATGAGAAGAAAGGGCAGGAAACAGACACAGAGAATTGCCCAGCGAATGAACACAAAACAGCAAATGGGGTGGGGAAGGGGAATTAAAATGGATAAAGTAGATAAGTAAATCTTTTTCTTAAAAAAGAGAGAGGAACCGGCTGTAGCTCAATTGGTAGGGTTCCAGTTTACCACATAGGAGGCCCCAGGTTCAGTTCCCAGGGCCCCCTCGAGCAGGCAGACCGCCTCGAGAAGGCAAGCTGCCGCGGGCAGGGCAAGCCACTGCAGGCAGGGCAAGCCGCCGGCCGCTGCACAGTGAGCTGACTCAGCAGGTCGCCGCAGCAGGGGTAGACAAGCAGACACAGAAGAATGCAAAAATGAACACAGCAAGAACAAGCAGAAAGGGGGGGATATATAATAAATAGATAATAAATCTTTAAAAAAAAGAGAGAATGTGAAAATAAAATAAAGGATGTTCATTTCAACATTGTTAGTAACACAGAAATTAGCAATACATAAATATCTATTGATAAGTGAAGAGATAAGTAAATTAAGGTATAAACACAAACTGGAATACTAGTGCAGCCACTCAGAAAAGAGCACAAACAGGACTTCCAATGTACTGGCAATGCTTTTCTCAAACTGCACAGTGGATACGTGGGCATTCACTATGCATATATTTATATATATACGTAATTGTGCATTTGTTTTTACATGCTTCTGCACAGTTTTTGATGTTTCACAAAAAATAAAAAGGAAAGCATGAGGCTAAAGTTTTATATATTAATCTAGTAAGACGTATGTGATGTGTTAAGAAAAAAAAGCAAGCAGCAGACCATACATGACATAATCCCAATTCTATGGAAAAATTTGTTCTGTAAACGTGTATGCCTAAATACAGATTAATTGCTACTCTTATATAAGCAGAGAAAATAAAAGGAAGGATATGTAACAAACCTCTAGATAATGGGACTGCAGGGATACTTATCGGGGGGAATGGAGTGGTATTAGAAAGATTTTCATACCTTTTTAAATATATAAATATATACACATTTTAGTAATTAATCAAATTTTATTTTAAAAACATAAGATTTGAATCTCTACAATTTAAGACAATTTATTAAGATACAATATTTAGTGAAGAAATATTTAGTAGCGTTTAGTGCTAGTAGTTTTTTTAAAACAAATCAATTATATTATACATATTAATAAAACATACAATTCATCCAAAGTGTACAATCAATGGTATTTGGTATAGTCATATAGTTGTGCATTCATCACTTCAATCATTATTAGAGCAGTTTCATTATTTCAATAATAATAATAAACAAAAACCAGACAGACAAACAAACAAGGGAATTCTTCACCTCTCAATCTCTCTATCCTTCTCCTGCTGTACATAGCTGCTATTTCTGGCTATTCTTGCACATTTATTTAATTTTTAAGCAGTTTTATTGAGATATAGTTACACACCATATATATATATATATCCAAAGTGTTTAACCAATGGCTTTTAGTATAATCACAATATTGTGCATTCACCACCACAAAAAAATTTAGAACACTTGCAATATTCCAAAAAGAAAACCTCTACACCCCTTAGCAATCACCTCTCAATCCATGTATCCTTCCCCAGCCTTAAATAACCACTAATCTAATTTCATTTTTATAAATTGATTTATATTTACATATTATATAAATGGAATCATACAATATGTAGTACTTTGTGTCTGGTTTCTTTCACATAGCATAATGGCTTTGTTGTCTGATATTAACATCTTTAAGTGTTAATATATATTAGGGAGAGGATGTGGCTCAAGTGGTTAAGTTCTCCCCTCCCACATGGGAGGTCCTGGGTTCAGTTCCCAGTGCTTCCTGAAAAAATAAAAAATGAACAACAAGCAAAACAAGTGAAAAAACCAACTCAGGGAAGCCTATGTAGCTCAGTTGTTGAATGCTGGCTTCACACATACGAGGTCCCAGGTTCAATTCCCTGCCCACGGTACCTCAAAAAAAAAATCTATCTATCTATCTATCATCTATCTATCTATCTATCTATCTATCTATCTATCTATCTATCTATCTATCTATCTATCTAATGTTCAGCTTCAAAGAAAAACAATCTTATATGTGCAATTTTACCTATATTCATATTTCACATGCGGTTTTACTATGTTATACAGTCCTGTGTTACATTTTTCGGCTTTCCTTTTAGTAATTTACATGACCTTAGACTTTCCCTTTAAATCACTGTCATGTCCATATCACACTTTCACTTTTTCTATTCATTTCCAATCCTTTTTACCAATTCCGCACATGTTAAACCTCAGCTTTCCATTTTCTAACCTCATTCTATTTTCTGGTTAAAAATATTTTTTCATAGTATCTTGTGTGATTGTGGGTTAAAAAAATGCGCATTTGTTTCAGTTAACAAAAAAACAAAAACAAAAACAAAAAACAAACCAGCTTGCCCACAATACTTGAGCAAGCAAAACAAATTTAAACAAAAAAGAGTCAATTCAAACACCTTCCATTAAATAATTATCCAGAAATAGAAAGTGAATTATACAGTTAATGAAAAATAAGCAAGTGTTTATTGAGCACATAATAGAATTGTCCTGTGTGCTAGGTGAGTGATAGTTTATAGAGATGTTTAAGACACTGTGGTTATACTCAAGTTTCCTTCATTGTAGTTACAGAAATAAAACTGTCACTCTCACAACTGATCCAATTTTCAAATAAAATTTGAAGTAATAAATTTGAATTAAACTAGAAATCATAGTACATTTAAATCAGTGACTTTTATTTGGAACACTAAGATTTTGGCAATATATTTTCCCAAATAGTAATAAAAGCAGACACTTATTCAAAACTAATTATATGTCAGGCATAATTCTAAGTGCTTTATAGATAGTATACATTTAAGTATCACAATCAACTATTATGATCATTCTATGTTACAGATGAGGAAAATGAGACACAGAGAGGTTAAGTAACTTGATAAAGGATACACAGCTTATAAGTGATGGAGCCAGGATTCAAACCCAGGCAGTCTGATTCTGATATTTCTACCACTCAGTATTATCTCTCAAAGGATTTCAAGTAAAATCTAATATTTATTATGAAGTAATGTTTTGTAACATTAAAATATGTTTTGTGTCTACCTCGACAAGGCATGTGAAAACATTTTTGAAAAGTGTAGAACACTTTACAATGTAAAATATTATGACTGCAAAATTTTAGTTGTTGACTCTCTCTCCATAACTTAAAGATTCTTGTGAATTATAAAATGGTGCTATACACCTAGGATGACACTTATCACAATAAAGTTCAGTTTAAAGGAAATAATAGATAGTCTTGAGAAACTGACCAGAATGAACTGTTTCTTATTTACTTACATAGCCTAATATGAGCTGACCCTGCAGTTATGTTTATGCATTCCAATGCCAAAGAACTATAGAGCAAGTCAAGTCATTAATTATATATGAAGATTCATTCTGTGTTAATAGATAAGACTTTGAGAGGAAATGAGACTAAGCAGTCCATTTTCCCCAGTAAATTAAAATCCACTTTAGAAGATAGAGGGTATTTTTAAAAATTCTAGCAAACAATAACAACACTGTATTTAATGAAATATAAGGTCAGCAGTGTCATAAGACAATCTATCAATCATCTATCTATCTATCTATCTATCTATCTATCTATCTATCTATCTATCTATCATCGATCTAAATGCAGGCAATATATCCTAACATTGAACTAAAATTAGGCCTGGGGGCTGGCTGTAGCCCAGTTGGTAGGGCGCCGGTTTACCACATGGGAGGCCCCAGGTTCGGTTCCCAGGGCCTCCTCAAGTGGGCAGACCGCCTTGAGAAGGCAAGCCGCCGTGGGCAGGGCAAGCCGCCGCGGGCAGGGCAAGCCCCCATGGGCAGGGCAAACCCCTGTGGGCAGGGCAAAGCCGCCACGGGCAAGGCAAGTCCCCACGAGCAGGCAGGCCTCCATGAGCAGGCAGGCCTCCGTGAGCAGGCAGGCCCCCGCGAGCAGGCAGGCCGCCGCGCGGTGAGCTGACTTGGCGGGTCGCTGCACGGGAGGGAGGACAAGCAGACACAGAAGAACGCAAGAATGAACATGGCAGGAACAAGCAGAAAGGGAGGGGGGTATGTAATAAATAAAAAAATAAATCTTTTTTTAAAAAAATAAATAAATAAAATAAAATTAGGCCTGGAAGGAAGTGAAATATTTGAGGAAGCATAAAAGAGGGTAATTTACCTTACTTTTAAAAACAAGTAGAACAAAAAATAATTATATTATTTTATGTACCTTCTTAGGATTGCAGAAAAATAACTAATATTGTGGAAATACATTTAGAAAAAAATCTTACACTCTTCAGCAGGAAGCTACAAAAGTCTTTCTAAACTAATCACGTGGTAAGTGTTTGGAAAAACTGTTCTTCCTTTTCTTTGATACAAGCTGACTAAATGATGAGAACTCCCTCCTTTGCAATTCTTTCATGCATTCATTACCCAACACTGTTTCCCTGACTTCAATAGTTAGACTAGCCCAAATACGTATAGGTTAGTTGCCTTCTAGTTATACCTACATTTTACTTGTAAGAAATGTAGAGTTCAATTGATTGGCCAAAGATTATTAACATTCAGGGCTTCTAGCTTTCATTTCAAAGCTTCCATATACTCAGGTTATCATGGCACAGAAACAGAAAATGAAAAACCTTAGGAACCCCAATCCCAAATGAATAGTGGGATGTAGAAAAATAGCAGGGAACTACATGTGAGCTACATGACCCAAGTGCTTAAATTGCAAATGTTTATACCAGAAGAACTCTTTTAAGTAAAGTACTTTATGCTGTGAAAAGGAAAAGGGAAGCTGCATAAGAATTGACTCTTTTAAGGAAAGTTTCAAATAGAGACAACGTCAATGACAGAACTTCAGGCAAGTATTTTTAAGAATATTTCTTTTAAAAATAGAAAGCAAGTCCTTGTGTCATCCCTAATAAGCTCCCTAGGTTGTAGTCTATGTTTATCCAGAAATGCTTTATAAATACTTAAATGTACAAATATTCTTAAAAGAGCTCTCATCTTTCCCACTACATGGGGTGAAAGCGTGGGTGTAGGGTGTAGTGAACACAGCAGGGTTGGCAGGTAGGTGTCCATGCCAAGAGACTGAGAATTTGTCCCAAAAATAAATGCCTGGGAGAAATCCAAACTTTCAGACATCAACATTCAGTCCTTACACCACAGCAAGCAAAAAGGAACAAAATACACAGTAAGAAAAGCAGGCGAATTAAAAGAAAAACAGAAACAAACAAACAAAAAGATTTATTTTTAAAGTGGGCTGGAGAGCTGATCACGGCGAGTACATCCTTATTTAGGGATGATCCTTTCGATCTAAGCTACGGTAAAGGCATTATGCAGCAATAACCCCAAAAAATTCATACAGGAAATGGAGGAAAATATGGCTTATTAAGTCTGGCCATGTTTGGGTTCCTCCGGAAACTGAATAATACCAAAATTTGAGTGCAACGGGGCTTGAACCCAAACTCAAACTGCGCACTACAAATTTCTGCTTGAATTAGCTAAGGCTTCCCAATCAGTAGTTGGGATTTTTCTGCATGTGGATTTTTCAGTTAAGCTTATATTGTTTCCGTCAGTGAACGGATTGCTTGATTTTTTTGGAGGCCTGGAAGTGATACATCAATATCCATTAGCTAGGTCAAGAGTATAGGTAACCAAATAAGAATACTGTTTCCTAGAAATGAGAGTGTTTTAAGTCTGATAAATAATTTCTTCTAATATCTCCTTCTCAGAGGAGAGAGAAACATTAATTTATCAAATAAACCATAAAACCATCTTGATGCTTGTATTCTTCTCTCAGTTGTGCAAATGCGGATATGAAAGGGACATCCTGTAGTCAAAATCGGGGCTAGTTTTAGTCACCATGTTGGTGACTAAAACATAAAATAATATGCTTTATGATGGGGCTTAAAAAGATTGGTGAATGAGAAGGGTTTGCTCATTGCTGAACTGAAACTCAGTAAATTTCCTCCTACTTGTTTTGTTTTTTTTCCTTCACGATTTAGAAGGCTTTGCTGGGTTTTAGGCAGCTGATTTCCTTAGTACAATGCTATTAGTAGGGACTAGTTGTTTGTGGCAGTTAACAAGATTAAA
>PVKH010033767.1:0-11963 GCA_004027955.1 Chaetophractus vellerosus
TATTTTTGGAATTCACAATCAATTCAAACTCAAACCACCACAGCATGCATAATTGTTGAAATGCTCACGGGGCATGGTCACAGGGTGAAGAATTACTCAATAAATGGGAGAACACTGAATTACCATCCTGGAGAGCTCTGCCATATTCTCCAGGAGAGTAGTAACAGACCCCCAAGTGCAGGGGCAGTGTCTGGCAAAGGAGGATGATCCATTGATGGGTCCTTGTTATTGATGTCCAGTGTTATAAGTCTTTGCTCTTGAAATTGAAACAGCCTAGTGTTATGGGTTGCCTAAATGTTGCCTCTTGAGAGCCTCCTTGTTGCACAAATGTGGCCTCTCTCTTAGCCAAACTCAGCATACGAATGCATTACCTTCCTCCCAGTGTGGGACATTACTCCCGGGGATGAACCTCCCTGGCAACGAGGGATTACTAACAAGTGCCAACGGGCAATATGACTGGAAAGACTTCGAATAAAAGGGTGAAATGGTAAAGACAAATGAGTTCATAGGGCTAAGAGACTTCAAAGTGAGTCGGGAGGTCAACCCAGAGGTAATACTTACACACATCCTAATAGGACCTTCTAGGCTTCCAATATGGATATCACCCTAAACAGAGGGGGTCCTGAGGGCTCTGGAGACATCCAGGTCCTATATCAGGGCAGATAGCCCCAGAGTTTGATGCCTTACCAGTGGGCCCTAATTTGGAATCCTTGCTCCTGAGAGTGACAGATTCTGATCGAAATATATCTTCACTGCGCATGGTCCATCTGTCTCTTCTATTCAAACCTATATGTGATGCCAGAGTTTTAGATGTCCTTCCAGAAATCCGAGACTATGGGTTGTTCATGTGACAGCTGGTTCCAAAGGCTCGGTGTACCTGCAACTCCTACTCTCCACCTCAATGGACTCACCTAGGACACCCAGTGGGCAATTGATGATGGACAACATCTATCCCAGGGAATGGAGAGTCTGCAGCTGCAGGTAGGATAATCTCGTCCATCATATCCATGGGATATAAGCCCTCTCTCACTTGGTGGCGGAGGGGACATCACCACCCCAGACTCCTCAGGCTTGGGGAAAGAGCTATGGACTAGAGTGGACTTGTTGGTGTCCTGTTATAGACTTGTTGTGATTCATGCAAAGTAAGAAATTACGAAATTATGTGGAGCCAGTGGCCACTGGATGCTTTGTGGGCAGCGAGAGGGAAGCGAAGTTATAATACGGGGGCTTTTTTGGAACTTGGGAATTGTCCTGGGTGACGTTGCAATGGCAGATATAGGCCATTTTATATCATCATATACTGTGCAGAAGTGTGTGGGAGAGTGTGTGGTCTACAGCCTGAACTGTGGTTCATGCTTAGTGGCAAAGCCCCAAAATGTGTATATCTATTGCAGGTGATGTGCCACACTGATGAAGGATGTATATGTGGGAGGTTGTGGGAGGTGTGGAAGGTGGGGCATATGGGTACCCCTAAAATTTTTGTTTAACATTTATGCAAATGATGTATCCTAAAAAAATTAATTGTAAATTTTTATATTAAAAAATATACAAGAATTTTACATAACTGAAATGGTGCAGAATATATTTCTTGTCTGGATTTTCCAATGCAGCACAATTATTTTGAGATTAATCCATTTTGTAGCATGTATCAACAGTTTTTTTCCTGGGTCGTATTCCATTTTATAGACATACCACAGTTTGTTAATCCATTCACCTGCTGATGGAAATTTGAGTTATTTGTAAATTGTGGCTATTACAAATAAAGCTGTTATGAGTATCTGTTTACAAAAAAAAATTCTAGCTTGATCAAAGTGAAAATGCAAGCAATAAAAATAAAATGAAGAATAGAAAATATTAAGAAGAAATTAAGAACATTATTATGCCCATATTTAAATTAGATGTAATGCATTAATACCTGGGACAAAAAGTTTACTATAGTTGACAATTTTTGAATAGTCATATAATAATTAATAAACTTAATATATAATTTAAATCCTTTCTAGAAATAAATTCCCAGGTCCAAATAAATGTAATGGGATTTTGCTGTATATTCAAATATTAAATAATTCCACACTTAGGTCTGTTTTCTACAGAATAAAAAAGAGAGTGCACTCTGCACCTAATTTCTTATGTCAGGCTATACTTGATTCCAAATTTCAACATTGAAATTTATATGTATAAAATATAAAGCAATCATATACAATAAAGAAAAATACATCTCAATCACATAGGTTTTGTTTTAGGAAGATGAGATTTGTTAACATTTGAAAATTAATCATCTTATTTGATAAATTAGCAGATTTAAAATCAACATATTACCATCACAATAGATTCAGGAAAAACGTGGCAAATTGATAAAATAGATAAAATTCACGTTCATTTAAAAAAAAGATTTTTGCAGACCTGGTCTTAGAACTTAATCTGATAGGAGTATCTACAAAAACATACAGAAACATTTCATTTAATGATGAAATGTTAAAATATTTCCCATTTTGAAAGATGGTAAAAAAATTGTCACTCTTTCTCTTGTAATTGTGTTTATTTTCTGGTAAAACTAAATTTGAATACTGTGACAGTTTGAACCTTGGTGGACCCCAGAAAATCATGTCCTTAGAGCTAATTCATTCCTGTGCATGTAAACCTACTGCAGATGGGACATTTTGATTAGATTCAGTTAAGGGCCCTCCAATTTATTTATTTATTTATTTATTTATTTATTTTTCTCTTTGGGTCCTTTCTCTTGATTAGATCATTTTAGGAGGACATGGCCCAGTGTGGATTTTAGTCCTTTTACTCAAGTCCTTTATAATCAGGAGAAACATTCAGAGGCAGGCAGGAAAATCCTGCAGAGACAGAGAAACCCAGAGAGGTCCCAGAGGCTGGAGCTGGAATCAGTGGAGCATAGAGGCATGGGGAGAGACTCCCAAAAGGCTAAAAGAAAACAAATCTGGAGGGGAAGGGAGAGAAGAGCCATATGCCCGATTGCCCACAGCTGTGCTCAGGGAGGAAGTCAACCTGGAGGGATAAGGCAGAGATCAGCAGAGCCATCATTATGCCCTGCCTTATGCCTGATCTCACACAGTCTAGCTTGGAGAGAAAGCAACTTTAGATGATGCCAGCTTGTGTTTGATCTCCCACAGGCGCAACTTGGGAAGAGAGTATCCTTTGATGATGCCTTGATGTAGATACTTGCACAACCTCAGAACTGTAAGCTTTTTTTTTTTTGTTGTTGTTGTTGTTAATAGACTTTTAAATTTTTTTAAAAAGTTACTTAGTTCACATAAATTTTACATAAAAAATATAGGGGCTTCCCATATGCCCCATTCCCAACCCCTCCCACATTTTTCCACATTAACAACATCCTTCATTAGTGTGGTACATTTGTTACAATTGACAAACACATTTTAGAGCATTACTACTAAGCGTGGATTACAGTTTACATTGTAGTTTACACTCTCTCACACATAATTTTGTAAGTTATGACAAGATATATAATGGCTTGTATCTGTCATTGCAATGTGTAAGCTTTTAACCTAATAAATTCTTCCATCATAAAGGCCAACTCATTTCTGGTATATTGCTCCCATCAGCATTTTGTTGTTGTTGTTGTTGTTGTTACATATCCCTCCCCTTTCTGCTTGCTCTTTCTGTGTGTTCATTTTGTGTGTGTGTGTGTGTTCTTCTATGTCTGCTTTGTCTCCCCCCACTGTGGCAACGCGCTGAGTCAGCTCACTGCGCAGGTGGCTTGCCTCGCTTGTGGGTGGCTCTGCCTCCGTTCCCGGGAAGCTTGGCTCCATTCGCAGGCAGCTTTGCTCTGTTCGCAGGTGGCTCGACCTGCCCGTGGTGGCTTTGCCCTGCCGGTGGTGGCTTTTTGCCCTGCCCATGGTGGCTCTGCCCCGCCCATGGCAGCTTGCTTTCTCAGGCGGGCTGCCCGCTTGGAGAGGTCCCTGGGAACTGAACCCAGGGCCTCCCATGTGGTGTACCTGCACCCTATCCACTGGGCTACAGCCGGCCCCTCCCATCAGCTTTTAATGAACTAAAACAGAAACAAGAAAAATAGGACAATGATTTAAAAAGAAATAATAAAATTCTTATAATTTTTAAATGATATGATTTAATGCAAAACATGAAAAATCCATATATTAAAATAATGAATATGTAAGTTTAGTTTCTCTCTATATTTATAGATCTATAGATACAGATGCATGGTATAGATAAGTAAATATGTCAAACATTTAGAAAATGAGTTAAAATATGATTTTACGTAGCCTAATAATCAAATAGTTCTAAATCAAATGAAAGCTACCCTCTACTCCTATGTATAAACAATGAAACAAATAGGAAAAATTTAGGATGATTTAAATAATTCTTCAGATATAGTATAACACTGTTTGTAAGACTCCATATTGCAAAATTATAATTTATTGAAAATGTATCTATAGATTCAATGGAATTCCATTGTAAACCAAATGATATTGATTTGTTTTTCATTTTTATAATTTGATATGCTATTTGTAGAAATTGAAAAGCTGATTCTAATTTATAAGGAACCACAAAGGGTCAAGTACAGGCGTTAAGTATCGGCATTTCACTTTTGAAGAAGAATAAATATGGGAGGAATTGTTCTCTTTCGTATCAAGCCCTTTTTTACAGTCTCAGTAATTAAGAGAGTGGGGTATTGGGTAAAGTTAGACAGCAAAAAAAAAAAGCATATGTATATATGAACATTTGGTTTATGCTCAAATTTCACTTGATCAGGTAACATTTGAAAACATGTCATCCTTATTTGTAATTTGGAAGTGTGAACTAATATCATAGAAATATATCTCTGCACATCTACCTAAACAGTTAAAATCAATAAAGCTGACTCTACATATACTGGAAAGGATTTGGAGCAAAAGAAACTTCCTTACCCTACAATTTGTACTGTAAAGTAGTTTAGTCATTTTGAAAAAACATTTGTTTTTATCCATTAAATGTGAAGTTACCTATTACTAATAGCCCAGTAATGGCCATTGTAGATATATTACTTGTAGAATTATATACATACATTTGCTTTTAATCTGAGTGTAGAAATATAAGATTTGCTTTTTATTGACTACATACTGTGTGCCATAGAGTATACTAAGCACATATTTTATCTTATTTAATCTCTACACAACATTGTAAAATATTATTTTTATCCCCATCAAGTCTCACAGAAATCATGTAACAATACTGAATTCACACAGCTAATAAGTATCAGAGCCCAGACAATTCTCTGAAACACTATCCCTCTGCCCTTCTGGGTACATATGGCTTATTTATAAAAGCTTTGCTGTGTGTTAGGCTGCAGGCTGACCTCATGTTAATTAGATTTAGTCAAGTCAGATGGTTTGCCCACATCATAGTACCCCAGCTACAGATTAATGAGATTGCTTTTATTGGATATCATCAATATTACAAAAAAAAAAAGAAACAAAAAGAATAAAAGTAAATTGACTGGCTATTGTGTTGCACATAATAGATAATATTTTTAAGGTACTTCACAATGATCATTTTGTATCTTTTATTCCATTGAATCATTTGTCAATATATGAAACTTCAAGGTTCATGGACTTCACAATCCAAATTTATTCTTCAGTCAGCATCTGTGACTAATTTGCTGACAAAATGACTAAAACTCGAAAGTCAATATTTTGAATTGTGTGTTTATTAGTGTCAGTTTACTGAAAAATCTTCTGACAGTTTAGTCTATTGATCTTTCTGTTAACTGAATTTATCTTATCGACATATTATGGACTTGTTCAGAGTTCAAGAGGAACTTCCATTAGGATTAATGCCCTCTCATTTTTTAATTGGCAAGGTTGATAATTGATGTACTACACTCTTAGCATTAAGAATAAATGAGTGCTTAAACAATTGCTTTGGAAGATATTTGAAATATTGTTATTTTTTAAATTAAAAATTTCTGCAACATTCAAATTTTGTATGTCTTCCAGCAGAGAAAAGATCAAAGCAAAAGAATAAGAAAGTCTTTCCCTTGTATTTGTAAAATGGCAATTTGTCAAAAGTCAACAATAAAGATTCAACATTTTTTGGCATATTGTTTTCAAATGCTGGGTTTAGAGACAGGCATTTCATAATAACAGTTATAGAAATTTAACTTCATAAAATGTTCTCCACAACAGACATTTCTTCCATTTGAATGTTTTTCTACCTTCAACAAATTCATTTTGGTTTCCCTAGCATGTCTCCTTGTAAAAACATATTGATGAATTCTGATTCTCACAGTTTTCTGCCATTTGGGTACTGTGAGCTATTCAATCCATCTGAGTCTTAGAGATATCTCTGTAATAAGAAATAAAATCTATTCTTCTAACTTAGATAATGAAGATTAAATGAGATAATACACAGGAAACAGGAATGTGGCTATGACAAAATTTAGGTTAAACTATTAGAGTCCTTATTCAGATCTACTTTAAAGCTTATGACTTTCACTCAAGAGACTAGAATTTGGTCCCTAGTTTTCACTCCATAGTATGATATATCCGTTTAATATTTATAATATTTGGATAGAATATTTAGGCTACAAACGATCATAGCTCTTTTTAAAATACTAATATTTATTTAAAAGATACTGGAAAATGTTTTATAATGTTTAAAAATAGGGCAGAATTTTAATTTTTATTATATATTGCAGAAATTCATTGTATTCAATAGGTTAAAAATCATGAAATGAATGTTATTTTGGATTCTGTTTAGTGTATATGGCTTTCAGACCACTAAGAATTTGGTATTTAATGTCTATTAAAAGAATCTATTATAGATATTTATTAAAACTATATTAAATTATTTTAGAAATGTTTATTGAACTCTTGTTTATTATATGATTTTTTAAAGTATTTTTTCCTCAAAATTTACTGCACTACTGTGGATTTTACATTATTCTTTTTGAACACTTGATTACCTCAGTCTAAAGCCATTAATAAATTAACAGTTTTATTCATGTTTAAAAGCTGAATCGCTGCACCTAATTATATCAGTTTTATGTTTGGAATAGTATTATTTTGATTTTTATTCTTTGTGAATATTTTATATTTCTTGAAAAATTGTACTCAGTGGGAATGATTTTACAACCCATTCCAATACCATATGCTGTGCATCAGTCATGTTTTATTATGACTCACAGACAAGATTTGCATGAAACTGACATGTTCTGCTTTGATAAAGTCACAATCTGAGAATGGCAATTAACCTGGAATAAAATCACACAAATATTTGATCAAATATTCCTATCTATTTTTTATATTATACTTGAAATACTTATGTTTAATATATCTTATAGCTGAGAGTTCTCTATTGTTGGGGAAGTCACAGCCACACCTGGTGGCCATTTTCCAGTCTTTACCTACCCATCCCCTTTTTCTATTATGTGCAGATGTTTCAATATGTTTCCATTCTGAAGCCTGAGGGAGATGTTAGGTTTAATGCAGTGGCCTGACCCTAACTTAAACCAGAAACAAAAACCAGGAGCAGGCAGTTCCAGTTGCTTATCAGGATGGGATTTCTCAGTAGCAATGCCCCCTCTTCCTGGGTTGTATAAATACCCCACCTTAGAGCAGCAAAGATTTGTCTCTTCTCCATTCCCAAGTGGGGTGCGTGGAGCTGCCATCCACCAACCCTGACCCAAGCAATTGGCTTAGTTAGGAAACCAGCCATGATGGGATCTCTTCCCCTGCTCTTTTGGACCCTTTATGCTGTTGAAGTAATAAAGTGATAATTTGCTGAAAGTTTCTGTTATGCCAAACTTGTGTTGTCTTCCCACATTGCACCATATAGCAACTTGTTCTACATCTATCAATTTTTAAAAAGTCCTGTTAATTCCACATTTTTGTCTTTATGTTGGAGGACTTATCTTTGTAAGGTGGTATTTCAAATATGATAATAGCACTTTATCGTATACTTTAAAAATTGTTTCCAATCAGAATAGGAAAACAGACAATTGGATTTATAAGGAAACAGTAACTAGGTTTCTGCCTTGCCCAATAAAATGAAAAATTAGATCAGGCTACTCACCAAGGAAATGAATACCATTGAGATGTAAGTGTATGAATCTGAGAGTACATTGCTGAAATGGTGTACGAAACTGCTAGAAGATATTTATGAGGAAAAACCGCAGCCAGTTGGAGGAAGAGATGCTTTGGAGAAGTAGATCATTAGTAGTACCAAGTTTGGAAAATCTTTCCTGTAATGTTCCTCCTCTCTGACTCCACTAAATCCTCCATAGTTACTCAGATGATAAAATAATATGGCCAGTGTAGATGTGGATGATGGTTTCAAAGAGGCAGTTCATGTCAATGGGAGGTTAGTATTAGAGTTGCACATGCAAGAACAAAATCTGGAAATACTCTTCCCTGGAATGCTTTTTTCATTCTAGGGTCAATGAGAAAGAAGAAGACTAAGGCCTGGGTTTCACTTCAAGGAGATAAAGGAGAGTATTTGTAACATTGAACCAAATGGGAAGAGTTAGATTAAACTATATAAAAATGAAAGATTGCAAGAGGTTGGATAAATAGCAGAATGGTTATACCAAGAAAATAATTTAGAAACTTTATCAGAAAAGTCAAAGCTGAGAAAGGTATGGAAAACATAATATTAAAGTTAAGTAATGTGTAAGATAGAATGAAAGATCATTTTCTGTTTCCAAGAAACAGAGAAAAAGAAAAGCTTAGAGAAATATTTTAAAAACAACAGCAGGAAAAACAAACATTTCCAAGAATTAAAGAGTTTTTTATTTAAGGTAAAAAATCATTTTAAAGGGACAATTAGGATAGATATTTTAAAATGCTTAAATGCATCATCAAAATTTAAGAATATTCAAGACAAACAGAAAGTTCTAAAACTTCTCAAAAAAGAAGAATCTCTTAAATAGCAACTTGGAGGAGTTGATATTAAGTAATATCAAATTTTACCATTACCAGTAAAGTAATATTACCCAAATAGTGAAGGAAAATGACTATGAACATGAATTTTATATCCAACTAAATCAGCATTTCCATATGAATAAGTTTCAAGAATTTCTTGGGCAAAAAAATGCCTCAGAAAGTTTATATGCAAAAATCCTGAAAATGAACAAGAAATTTCTTTAGATCAACAAAGAGGTAGAAACTTAAATGCAAACAAGTCTGTGAGAAGTTACTTAAACATTCTTGTAAACATGGAAATATGGCATTAAAACATTAAAGATATAGTACTGTACAATGATTGAAAAGTAGAAGGGAGGGGAAAAAAAACAAGTGTTGGTCAGGATATAGGGAGCCTGGATATCTTTTGCCCTACTGGCAAAAATAAAAAATGAAAATAACTGTTATTTATTTCTGCTTTCTATGACCCAGTGTTCAACTCCTATATAAATGATCCAGAAGGGGACATATATGAGCCAGTTCAATGTTGTGTTCTTGTTATGAAGTGGAATCTGTAGTCTCTTTATGAGTTGAAAAGAGTAAGGAAATGGATAGGTAAAATGGTGCACAAAATTTGGTATAAATATTATAATCTCTTTTTCTCACACGTGAGTTTTAATGTTGATGTAACAAGTATAATGAGAAAAGCAGTGCTGTATCATTTATGGAATTTTAATGAAAACAAACATATATTCAAGGACTAATTCCAAAATAGATACAACAATGCTTAAGAGAGAAAAGATATCAATAGCATCATAATTGTTCACTCTAATCTTTTATCTTGAAATTAATGAGGTATCTATCACTATTTATCTCTTTTTTCTTGCTACACTTCAGCTTGAAATGTTTCAAACAGACTGGCATGTTTTACTTTTGTAACCCTAGCCTATATACTCTTTTTGTTTTCTCATAGCTCTGTTCATTTATTCCTAAGTATTTATTGGATAACCACTATATGAGTACATTGTGGAATATAGAAAATTGAGCACATATCAGGAGCTTTGTACTTTCTAGAAGCTTGTATTTCAGTAAAAATATATAGGTATGGAAATAAATAAATATGAATAATAAAACAATCTATTGCAATTTAGAAAAGATACATGTAATTAATAAGAAGGTGCTAAATGGGGTTAGAGGACTGGGGAGGTGAGGTGGAGTTAACGTGGGGATGTGAAGCCCACAGTGGATATTGAGTAATAATACAATTCATATTTAAGGCATCCAACATTGCTGAATTAATGTCACTGATAGATTTGGGCACACCATGTTAAAACTATTGCTTGCTACATTTCAAATATAGCAATGAAGATGAAAATGAAGCATGGATTATGATTGCAACACATATGGTTATTTCAGGACTCTGGGTGACCAATTCAAGTAAATTATAGCTTGTTGAATTATATTGTACCACAGGTGTATAAGTTTCTGTTGCTAAGAAAACTGGAGAGAAAAAATTAATAATATTTTGTTAAGCTTTATAGGATAATGTTAATGATTAGTTCATTGAAGTTATCCGGACTTTTATATAGCAATTCACTCTTGAGATAATTATTCTCTAATACCTTTGAATTTTTCAGGGCATTGTCCTTGAAGTCTATATATAATACCAAATGTCAATACATTTTCCATGAGTGGCACAGCAATATAATTTTTATAATGTTGCAAGGTTGACATTTTCATTTTACAGTACTTCTCAGAAGAGCCAAAATAAATAATAAAAGCTCTTACTGCAGAAGTTAAAATAAAATAATTAATTCAGTGTTTTGTTTATGCAGTTGTCTATGCCATTTTCCCACTACTCTTCCAAATATCTTGTCTTGTGAGTAGCTGGATGAGGTTTAAATCCTAAACTAGATCAGATATTCCTACTCAGACTTGAAGCTTATGCTACAAACCCCAAAACTAGACTCAAAGGCCATATGACTAATCAACAGACACCTCAGCATATGCCTGCCTTGGAATGTTCTTTTCCTTATATTCATTCCCCGAATTTCCACTGATATGGCTAAGACAAACTTTTCCTTACTCATGGGCAGAAGACACAGGCTCTGTTCTTGACCAAGATGTTTCTCATGGTGGGCAGAGGTAGAGGTGGTGGGGGGCAGGGATAATTCAGTTTTAGAATAGAAGAACAATATATCAAGGAAAGAGTTTGTACAGTTAATTCAATATAAGATACCACTTGTGGCAAGCAGAGATGGGGAATTCTGATGGAGAACATGGAGTAAATTAATTCTTAAAATTAAATGTTGGTTGGGCTGACCGAAAATCACAGTGATGGTAGAGACCAGTTTCTTTCATCCAGATTGGCCCACAGCCCCAGCCTAGGCTTCAGCCCCACCTCTAGCAAGGAGGAAGCTGATGGGTCCTGCACCAGCCTATCCAGGTAACTATAGGTACATTTAGTTGGCACAGATTTAATAATCAGATATCTACCGGGGCAACTGTGGTCTTCTTGGACCTGCACTGCATAGATTGCTGACCCCACCTGCAGTTCCATCCCCACCGGAGGCAGGGGAGAAAGGGGTGTAATGTTTCATCAGTCTCTCTGGGGAACTACAATCTTGGCCTGCTTGACTTGGATTATTCCATACAGCTGTGGCTCTGTCCCTACCCCTGGCAAAGGAGAAGGTTGGAGGAAGCTTCATTGATCCTTTGAGCAATGAGGGCAGTTTGAGGCTCAACAGCTTATAGCACCAACTACATCGTTAGCTCCTACTACACAACCAACAAGGGAGAATGGGCAGGAAGCCCTAAACTAAAGAGAAAAACTGCACCCAGAATAAATACTCTAGTAATCCAGATGCCAAGACACCAACAAAAAATTACAATCCACACCAAGAAACAGGAAGATATGGCCTAGTTAAAGGAACAAGTTAAGCCTCCAGATGACATAAAGGAGTTGAGACAACTAATCATAGGTATTCAAACAAATCTCCTTAATAAATTCAATGAGATGGCTAAAGAAATTAAGGATATTAAGAAGACATTGGATAAGCACAAAGAATTTGAAAGCAT
>PVKH010033768.1:0-11965 GCA_004027955.1 Chaetophractus vellerosus
GCGCATCGCCGCAGCGGGGGGAAGGGGAGATATGTAATAAAATAAATAAATCTTAAAAAAAAAAAAAAAAGAATGGATGACGCTGTTATCCATTCAGTTGACTGCTTATAGAAGGGAACTGATTTCAACATTCGGAGAGAATTTCCCAGCTTGTCGTTTGACAGCGAACTTCTCCCAGGAACTTATCGAGGACCCTTCATCAGTCTTTCATCGGAGCCCCTGGCTTGCAGCCTGCCGGTGGAACCTGGACTTGTGTATCCCCACGGTCACGTGAGAGACTCTTATAAAATCTTATATTTTTAACAGAGATCTCATGTTGATTCTGTTTCCCGAGAGAACCCTGACTAGAACACAGGTTTTCCCCTCTCCTTCCCTTCTTGGTAGAGGATCTACATGCACTCAGCCTTCAGCACTCAGAGGTCACCAATAACTCTCAAAATGCCAAATTCAATGGCCACCTTTCAGTTCTTACCCTTGCTGGACCTCTCTGAAGCAGGAGACACTGGTGGTGACTTACTACTTCACGAAACACTCAATTCATTTCTCTTGGTTTACATTCTACTGCTCTCTTCTTGTCTTCCCATTTCTCTGACTTTCCTGTTTCTGACCTTTCAGTGGACTCCTTTTTTGTATGTCCTTTAAATGATAGCATTGTCCTCAGTGTCCTCTTTAGTCCAATGCTTATATTGGTCTAATGCTTTCTAGGAACTGGCAAGTTCAAACTCATACTTGTTCTCTCCTGCCCTGAAACTTCCTGACTGCTGGTCTTGTTGATCAACAGTGGCTGCAGTTCCACCACCAGATTCTTGGCTGTGGACACACAGATGACATATTGTTATAGAGTTTTACACCAGCTCCTTTTCATGGTCCCGCACTGGCAGCTGGGTGTATCTGGCTTCCCAGATTCTTCTATCCACTCACAGAAGTACTTCCGAAGGCATCATTAGTGACTTTTCTCAGATCTCTCAACATTACCATCTGGGCACTGACTTCCCCAGGTTTTCCCAAAGTATGTGTAAGGTTTTATTCCTATAATACTTCCCTATTCCTGAATATTCATGATATTCCTGTTTGCACTCTGCCTTAAACAATCATGTATCTTGATATTTATGTGAGAGAGAAATACATTTTGTTCTTATTTAAGGTAATGAATTTTTTAGTTTCTTTGCTACATCAAACGAACCTATATCTTAAGTAATTCAGAGGGGATCACTAATAGTTCTGTGTTGAACATGTTGATTTTGAGATGCCTATTGATATTGAAGGAGAGGTTTTAAATAAGTAGTAGAATAATAAAATCTAGCACTCAGGGGAGAGGTCAGAGCTAGAGGTAAAAACTTGTGAATTCTCAGCATATATGTGATATTTCAAGCTATGTAATTATATAGAAAAATATAGGAAGTGTTTATGGATTGAGAAGTGTGCTAAGGACTGATGGGGGAAATCTAATATTTACAGATCTGCCAGAGGACAAGGAGTCAGTAAAGGAGATTGAGAAGGAGTGAGTGGTCAATGCATTAGGAAGTTGCAGTTAGAGGCCAGAGTGTGTGGTGCTCTGGCATCAAGAGAAGATAATGTTTCAAGAAGGAGGGTTTGCTGAGAGGTTTTGTAAGATGAAAATAACTGTTCATTTATCACCAAAACAAGTAGAGTAGAGGGGAAGAAATCCTGTAAGAATGGAGGCAACCCTTTCAGGGACTTCGACTATAAGGTTTGGAGTAGTAGCTAGAGGGTGCAGTGGGCCAAAGGCATATTCGTATAAAAGTGATCCAATAGAAAAGAGGGAAAAATGGTGGTACAGGAGAGACAGGGAATAGGACAAAAGCCCTTGATTAGCCAGAGGGGATGGGAGCCAGATGAAGTCCTTGACCTTAATTGAAGCAGAAACAGTTTATCCATTGTAACTGATGTTCAAGAAATTAGTATATTTAGTACTGGAAGGACATGGTTATTCTCTTCCCATGGTTGCTTCTTCCTTAGTGAAATAGAGGCAAGATCAACTGCTGTAAGTGAGAAGGGGCTGGGTACTGAAGCCTTGAGGAGATAAGAAAGAGTGTGAAATAGAAGTCTCCGAACATTGGAACAGGGTTTAGAGTTTCTTAAAGTTTGGTCATAAATTTATAACTTGATTAGCTGTCACTGCTAATTTTTTTTCTCATCAACCACGTTCTTTTCTTTAGTGCAGGTATGGGGTAATTGCATTTAAATAAAGTTGGAGATTTCCCAACAAATATTGTGGGGCGGAGATAAGGAAGTGGAGTACATAAATAAAGGAATTACCCTAGTGATGGACAATGGATTCTAAGCTCAGTAAGGAAAGAATTGAGCACATTAATGAGGTGATTTTCCAACTACAAATGGGAGGGTCAGTGGGTTAGGGGGCTGACTGGTTAATACGTTATTGAAGAATTATTGTTGGAAAATAGAATGATTAGAAAAATATGAGCTGATGGATTCTGTGAGCTAGTAGAGAGAAACTGTAATAAGTGTGATGTCCTTCAGAAACACTCTTAGGTACTAGTTACTAAAAAGCAAAGTCCTATAACCTGGTTGTTATAGACTCCAGTATTTTACAAATTTCAGTTTTCTGAACACCATCATCACAATGATAATTAATATGTGTTGAGTATTTACTATATGCAAATATTATTCTAAGGGATTTATGTGTGTTAACAAATTTAATCATTGCAACAGCACTATGAAGTAAATACTATTATTGTATCCATTTTACAGTTAAAATAACTGAAGAAAAGAGCAACTTATCAAAAGTCATTTGAACCCACAGAGAGTGGTTCTGTCTGTCCTAGCTGGTGTACAAATCTTTGTGCCACTAAGCTGTGATTAACTCAGTATTTTGTTTTGATAGACTCATATTAATAAATTTATTTTTAAAAGAAAAAGTCACATCAATATCATAAATTAAAATGATTTTTTTGGTAAATAATGCAAGACAAGTGTAAAATGATCACAATAAAAATAAAAAGATATCAAATTTCAACTAGTCATTGTTGTAAGCCAGAGGCTCTGCAAGAGGCCTGCTCTCTATCTGTTATAGAGGAGATTAGCAAGTGTCGTAGTGGGACTAACAACTTGCAATTGGGAAAATTTTTGAAAGACTTAGAAATGGACCAAAAAGAGAGCCTTTTTGGGTTATCTCAACCTTTCATTGTCTTTGAGCGATTTTACAACTCAGTAAGTTGTAGAAAATGGATAATAATGAAAAAGATTCTTATTCACAGAATACAAATTTTAGTGCTGTCAGGTGAATTAAAATCAATTACTGCCCAGTGGCTAGATGTTTTGCATCTATTTGTAATTTCATTTTGGCTTCTTTATTTGCCCATATAATCAGGGTCCTTTGAGCCTTCCTTTGATCTGGTTGCTACACATTACTGGTTCTCTTATTAATTAATGAATTAAATACAATCTTCCACATGTGTTCAGTTTATGTTTGTATGAGAGTCATGATTTTATGTTTAAAAACAATCAATCCTTTGACACATCAAAGGGATTTTTCTCCCTTTTGTACTCAGAAGCATGGCAACATGTTTGCAAACAGAATTACTTCCTCACTGTGTGATTCAATACTATTTAATGTCATCTATTGTCATTTAATATCACTTATACTCCACACTGCAGCCAAAGGTCATCCAGTGTATCACCTCCTACCACCACCTTTAGTAAGGATCTTGCACTTTGACCACATTTTACTAGATCCTTGGTTCACAGGCATGACTGCTCTTCACAGTAACTCATGGAGTTTAAAAGTTGGCGTTAAAAGGCTCAATTAGACATGTCTGTGATCTTCCAGAGTGTATAGTTGAAAAGATGAGAGGCAAGTAAACATCAGTGAAAAGGAGTATATGTGTGAAGGAAGAGGAGGGACTGATAAGAGGACTCAACCTAGGTTGATGGAGGTGAAGAAGGCTTCCTGGAGGAGGTTATAGGTAGGCTGAACCCTAAAGGACAAAGAGCAATGAGGCAGACACCAGCCGATAGGTTGTGAGAGAAAGTACAAGTACGTTGTGCAAGGGTCTGGAGCCATGAGAACATATGTACTTGTAGAGAACTGCAGCAGTGCAGAATGACAAAAAAAGAAAAAAAAAGAATTTTGGTGCAGCAATCAGAGATGGAGGTGGGTGGTGCGAAAGGAGCCTTCTCTGCCATTGTCTTTCAAACTTTTTCTTAACTTCACTCTCCAGCAGGAAATGGATTTTACCTTGCAACTCAGTACAACACACACAAAATTGGAACAAAAATTTCAGGAAACAATAATTTACCCTTAGTACTTACACTGCACTTTGTTCTATTCTGTGTAAAAATGCTTGTCACCTGCCCATTAAACTGATTTCAGGACCCACTAATGAGTCAGGACCTGCAGTTTGAAAATCAGTGGACTTGGTTTGTTTGCTGTACTAAGGGACTTCGACTTTACTCTGGAGAAGTTTAAGCATGGATGTGATCTGATGATTAAGCGGTCAATAAATGTTTATTGACTGACTGACTGAATGAATGATTCCATCCATCCATCCCATAGAAAGAGGGTAGAATAAGGACTTGCATATGCTCAAATCACATTTCTGTTTGGTTCCTCCAGTGCTTCAGAGAGGATGGTGTAAACAAGAGTAATGGAAGTGAGCAGTGTAGCACCCACCCTCCTGGATCCAGAACACAAGTGCAGCTTGTGCTTGTTGACCTCCAGAGGCCATATGTAATGAGCAGCGAGACAGTTTGTCTAAGTCACGAACTGTAACCACAGCTTCTGTTCCCTTAGAAACAGGGTGCCTGGTGAAGCTCTTGGCTCTAAAAACCACAGTAAAATACCCAGTAGCCAGATGGTCTGGCAACTGAGAGTGTCATGCCTTTATGAGCATTTATTATGAATTGGCATCACATGAGAAAGGAAATTCTTTCAAGTGAAAATGGAGCTGGGACGGAAAAGTGTGATCAGCAGCGGTCTATTGACAATTGGCATGGAGGGGCAGGTGAAAAGCAGAAACCTGGGGCTTAGAACGCCACCCGGTCCAAAAAATGCTCAGTTTACTTCTGCTGTCATTGTTCCTCCTGCCTTCTTACCATTGAGCACAGTGCTGTGAGGTAAATGCTGTTTCCATCCTCACAGTGTCTAGGAACAATTGGAACTTTGAGTACTTTCAAATCCCTCTTCAAGGAAATGATTTTTTTATATATTCCCTGCAAAAGGAAAATGCTAACACCAGCCAGGAGAGAGACTAATGTAAGCATTTTTTTCATGTCCTTGTATGTGTTTCAGAGATTTCCGTGTTTTGTCAACACCATTGCCATTGACAAAGTGCTCACTAGACAATTATAGCTGAACAAAGGCCATGTTATAAGACATTAAAGCATTAATAATAATAACTTGCATTTTTCAATGTTTACTAAGAGAAATACTTATTATGAGTGCCAATATAGGATACTATTATCCTCATTTTACACATGAAGATATTAAGATTTAGAGAGTTACTTTGCTTGGTTAAGGGTACGGATAGTAATTTGAACCCAGGTGGACTAAAGCCTGTGTTTTTAACCACTAAACAACACTTGTCTCCCAAAATAGGTGGTAAGATTCAGAGGCTTTAGAGCACCTCTCAACTTTTTTGCATCGTGGACCCCTGTGGCAGTTTAATAAAATCTATGGATGCTATTTCAGAAAATGTTTAGATCTGAAATTACAGAAAGGATTCCAAAGGAAACTAATTATGCTGAAACATAGTCAACTAAAATTTAAAAATTGTAATAGAGTAATATATATCTTTTATTAATATGTTAAATAAGATAGAACATTGGGTCAAATATTTATTATAATTTTGAAGAAGTGATGAGAATAAATGATATTTTGAAATACCTGTATTTCAATATCTGAAATATATGTAATTAGATACAGAATTTGGGATATCTGTATTTTCTATTGGTTGTAAGTCACAAGTACTGATATTACTAACGTCTGTTACCTACATTTGTAAAAGAAATGTTAAATTTCTAATAGAGGTTAGTGAAAATAAAGATGGACATTTTTCTCATCCAAGTTCAAGGATTCCTAGAAATCTACCCATGGACCATTTTGGGGAGGGGGGCATGGATGCTAGGTTAAGAAGCCTGGATTTAGAACTGTGGTGCTCATTTGGGGGCCATTTTGTCTCCCTTTGGGACATTTGGTGATGTCTAGAGACATTTTTGATCATCAAAACTGTGATGGAGCACTCCTGGCATTTGGTGGGTAGAGGCCAAAGATGCTGCTAAACATCCTGTGATTCATAGACAACCCACCACAACAAAGAATCATTCAGTCCCAAATGTCAATAGGGCCACCAAGTTGAGGATCCCTGCTTTAGGGCAAGAAGATTTGAGCTTCCTTTTGTTTGAACCTATAATTAGCACTATACCCATTAAATATGTGTCCCAGAGACTTAAATTTTCCAGCTGTTCATATGCTGGTTGAGCCGTAAATCTCAGCAGAGTTGCAGCCAACACCTACTCTCTAGTTCATCAGACTCGTCCAGGACAACTAACAAAAGGATGATGATGGACAATGCCCATCACCAAAAGCAGAACATAACTACAACTGCAAGCAAGACAGTTCCACTCTACTGCCCCATGGGATTTAAGCCCCTTCTCAATCAGAAGGAGATATCATCCCCAAATCCCCAAGACTGAGGAATAAACAAATGTAAGGGGGGAATGCAACTATGGACTAAAGTATACTTAATATTATTCTAGCAATGGAAGAACCTGTAACCTTGATATAAAGGCAGTGGTCACCAGAAGTTCTTAGGGGAGGGAGAGGGAAGAACAGGTGAAACCTGGGGCATACAGAACATTGGAATTGTTCTGCACGACATTACAATGACAGATACAGGCCGTTATACATTTGGTAAAACCTGTAAAATTGTGTGGTGCAAAGGGTAAACCATAATGTAAACTATAGGCCATGGTTAGTAGCCTATAACAATATGTGTTCCTATAGCAATATGTGTTCATCAGTTTTAACACATGTACCATACTAATGACTGATATTTTTAATGGGGGAAAATTCTTGGAGGGGGAGGGGTGGGGTATATGGGAATCCCCTATGTTTTCAATGTAACATTTATGTGATCTAAAGCTTTTTTAATAATAAAAAAACTAACTAAATAAATAAATAATAGAAAGGGAGGAAAACAAGAAAAAAAAGGGGGAGGGGAAATAAAAGACAAAAAAGAGAAGATTTGGTCTTGATTCTATAACCTAGCACTCATAAGCTGGCTGATATCAGAAAATATTTTACCTTCTGAATTTTGGTTCCTTGATCTGTGAAAAAAAGGTGATAGTACCTACATCACAGGGCTGTTCCAAGGATAAAAATAAAGTAGTGTGAAAGGGCCTAATAAAGAGTCACACATCATACAAGTTGTTTCCAAACTGTGTTCTTTTGAGTCCTTGGATTCCATAAGGTCATTTCAAGGCCTATTTCTGGGTACTGATGGGGAAGCTGCAGGGTCAGAATTTCAGGCACCTAAACTTCACTTTATCCAGAGCTTCTATGCTTTTGTTAAAAATCTATTTTATAGTGGACTTTAGTGAAAGATCTTATTGCAAAAGGTAAACTATTCTGCTGCTTAAAGGAAGTTTGGAATCCATTGCTCAATATAATGCTAGACATTATTATTTTAAGTATATCATGATAACTAAACATAAGAAAAGGAATCTGATCTCTATTTCTTACCATTTAATTACTTGGATATGCTTATTATTGCAGGGTTTATGTTAGCATTACTTTTGATCAAAGTTTGAAAACAGCAACTTGGAAAGAAAAATACATTATTTGCTACTATGTGTCATATTTTGGTGGTAATTTTCTCTCTACAAGAACTGAGAACACATCAAATAAAAGTAGCTAGACATTCATATTTTAAAAACCACCTTTTCTCTTACTGCAGTCACAGAACGGAACTTTCTCTTTCTCAGTTTCATGCATATGGTAATCAGTTTGCTTTCCTTTGAACTAGATAATTGCAAGAATCACAGAATCCCCAAAGCCTGTCCATGTATATTTATGTTCACTAACACAGTTACACGAGGGATCAGCAGAAATACTAGTGGTTCTGTTGGTTTAAATTAAATTCCTTAATCAATCCCCTGAGAAGGGTTATCCAGGAGGTAACTGCCAAATGTGCATGAATCTTTTATGTGCTTCATTCCATAACAGTTTCTGGGAGGCCTGCATATGTGAATTTTGCACAACAAAAATGAGTTGCTAGAATTAAAAAAATGAGTTGCTGACATCAGACAAGGCATCTGGTGTCTCCTCAATCTTGAACTCTTAATAACACAGGCTTGGCACAGAACACAGATATGATATAGTTTTCTTGCCTTAACTCCCCCCTCCCCATCTACATCCCTTAACAGTAGTAGTTAATATCTATTGATTGCTTCCTTACACCAAGACTTTTATTTAGTCCCCAAAAGACTACTGTGAAGTTGGAATGATCATCATCACCCCCTTTTATCAAATGAAGAAGCCAAGGCTCAGACAGGTTGAGCAATTTGCCCAAAGTCACTTAGCTTGTAAGTAGCTGAATGAGGATACGAACTCAGGTTTTACTGATTTCAGAGTACATAGACTGTCTCTCCTAATCTAACCCTTCACCTCCTCAAGACCCCTGAAATGTGGTGCTTATTTAAGCACTGCATTAGTAGCTAGACAAAGAATGGGATAAGTTACAAAGGATAGGTCACTCTGGGTTACTTCTTTATCCCTCTCTTACCAAGGCTAACTTGATGTACATGTAGAGAGGAAATAAATTTAAGTTGTAGCATTTGTTTCCATGTTTTTGGACTATAAACAGAGCTTACATGAACATTTATGTACAAGTATTTGTTGGAACACCCATTTTCAGTACTTTTGGGTATATGCCTAGTAATGGAATTGCTGGGTCATAAGGTAATTCTATGTTTAAACTTCAAGAAGCCATCAAACTGTTTTTCACAGTGGCTGCATTCCCACCGGCATTCTATGAGGGCTCCAATTTCTCCACATCCTTGCATGAACTGTCCTTTTTTTCTCCCTCCTTCCAGTTGCTCAGCTATAACTTTGAAGTCATCCTTGACTTTTCTCTTTCATACCCTGCATCCAATTTGTTAGGAAATTCTGTTGAATCGATTATTAAAAATATCCAAAATATGATGCATCTTTATCACTACCGTCCCAGTTGGAGTCCTCATGCTATCTGGATTATTTCAGTAGCTGCACCAATGGGTTCCCTTCTTACATCCATATGCTCTATTATAGATTAATGTAGGATCCAGAGTTATCTTTTTAAGACCTAAGATCATGTCACCCTCCAATGGCTTTCCATTTCAGAGTAAAATTCAGACCTTCCACTTCTCACCTCTCAAACTTTCAACTACTCTCCCCTCATTCACAGACACACTGTTGGAGTCACTCCTTGCTGTTTCTTGAACATGCCAGGCATGATTCCACTTGAGGGTCTCTCCTTTGGCTGTAACTTCTAGCGAGATGGTTCTTCACTTAGACAACCACAGGGCCGTCATCTCCTTCAAGCATTTGCTCATACGTAACCTTCTCAGTGCTGCTAATCTTGTCCATCTGTTCCTGAAAATTGCAAATCATTCCTGCTCCTTCTTACTCTGCTTGTTTTCTGTTATTTTCCCCTTAGCACTTATCATATTTTTACATCTATAAATTTTATTTGTTTTTCAGTTCTTTCTCTCCATCATGAGAATATAAAGCCTCAAAGACCTGAGATATTATTAATTACCTTGTCAGTATTTATCCTGATGATTTTTTCAATTTTGCTTATCCTATGACAACATGTAAGTTAGGTACATATTTAATCCTGTAATTCAGGAGGCTTTCTTTCTCATTCAGGACTTCTGTTTTCTCTTACCTGAAACACCTTCCTTTTCTTTCTTTGTATGACGCTTTAATTTTTTTTTATTAGATAAGTTGTGGGTTTACAGACCAATCATGTATAAAATTCAGGATTCCCATATAACACCCCCCACCACCAATACCTTACATAAGTGTGTAATATTTGTTACCATTGCTGATAGCACTTTTTCATAATTGTACTATTTTTAACAGTAGTTACCTTTGTTACAATTGATGAAAAATTATTAAAATAGTACTATTAACTATCATTGATAGTTTACATTAGGTATATTTTTCCATATATTACCCTATTATTAATAACTTGTATTAGTGTCATACATTTGCTATAATTCATGAAAGAACATTCTTGTACTTGTACTATTAACTATAGTTCATATTCTGCAATAGAGTTCATTGTGTTTTACAGTCCTATGTTTTATTTTTTAATTTTTATTCTCTTAACATATACAACCTAAAGTTTCTCGTTTTAACTACATTCACCTATATAATTAAGTGCTGTTAATTACGCTCACAATAATGTGCTATCATCACTACAATCCATTTCCAAACCATTACAATCAACCTAAATAGAAATTCTGTACAGATTAAGCATCAACTCCCCATTTTCTACACCCAGTCTATACCCTGGTAACCTAGATTCTAACCCTTTGAATTTGCTTATTATAATTAATTTGTATCAGTGAGATCATACAATATTTGTCCTTTTGTGCCTGGCTCATTCCACTCAATGAATGCCCTCAAGTTTCATCCGTATTGTCACTTGTATCAGGACTTCATTTTTATGGTTGAATAGTATTCCATTGTATATATACCCCATTTTGTTTATCCATTCATCAGTTGATGGACACTTGGATTGTTTCCATCTTTGAGCAATTGTGAACAATGCCACTATGAACATCACTGTGTAAATATCTGTTCGAGTTGCTGATTTCAATTCTTCTGAGTGTATACCTAGTAACCGGATTGCCGGATCATATGGTTATTCTATACTTAGGAACTGCCAAACTATCTCCCATAGAGGCTTCGCCATTTTACGTTCTCACCAGGAATGAATAAGTGTTCCTATTTCTCCACATCCTCTCCAACACTTGTAGTTTTCTCATTTTTTAATAGTAGCCATTCTAGTAGGTATTAAATGATGTCTCATTGTGGTTTTGTTTTGCATTTCCTTAATAGCTAGTGATGGTGAGCACATTTTTATGTGTTTCTTAGCCATTTGTGAACCCTCTTTAGAGAAATATCTACTCAATCTTTTTGCCTATTTTTTAAAAATTGGGCTGTTTGTCTTTTTATTGTTGAGTTGTAAGATTTCTTTTCATATTCTGGATATTAAATCCTTATCACATATGTGGTTTCCAAAATTTGCCTTCCATTGATTAGGTTGTCTTGTCACTTTCTTGACAAAGTCTTTTGATGTAAATAAGTTTTTAATTTTGAGGAGGTCCCATTTATCTATTTTGTCTTTCATAGCTTGTGCTCTGGGTATAAAGTCCAAGAAACCATAACTGAATACAAGATCCTGAAGAATCTTCCCTATATTTTCTTCTAGGAATTTTATAGTCCTGGTTCTTATATTTAGGCCTTTGATCCATTATGAAATAATTTTTGTATATGATGTGAGATAGGGGTCCTCTTTCATTCTTTTGCATATGGATATCCAATTCTTCCAGCACCATTTGTTGAAGAGACTATTCTTTCCTAATTGAGTGGACTTGGCAGCCTTGTCAAAAATCAATGGGGGTGTGGGGGAATAAGCCAAGATGGCAGCAGAGTAAGGCGCTCCTGGAGTCGGCTTGTGCTACAGGGCAGTTAGTAATCACCCAGAGCTACCTAAAGCACCTGTTTGGGGGTCCCAGGAGACCAGAAGAGTGTCCCACAACATCCTTGAAAGTATGGAAGGAAGAGACTGCCTATCTGAAGAAAGGATGGTGACTAGAGCACTCCACGCCACAGAGGTCGGTGCCCATAGTGCAAGCTGCCTCGGGAGTGATTTGGGAAAAGAGTTGGGAGCTCTATTTCCCAAAAAACGGGTTAGGAAGACACTGTGTGGCA
>PVKH010033769.1:0-11969 GCA_004027955.1 Chaetophractus vellerosus
CTCTCTGAGTCTGCTCAATTTGCTTAATTCATACCAAAGAGGTCATATAATATTTGTCTTTCAATGCTTGGCTTGGTTCCCTCTACATAAGGTCCTCAAGATTCATCCATGTTATCCTGTGTGTTAAAGCTGAGTAATATGCCATTGGATATACATACCACATTTTGTTTATTCATTCATCTGTTGATGGGTATTTGGGTTGATTCCAACTTTTGACAATAGTGAATAAAGCTTCTATGAATTGGTGTGCATATATCTGTTCATGTCCTTGCTTTCAATTCTTCTGGGTATATACCCAGAAGTGAAATTGCTGGATTATATGGCAGATATATAGTTAGTTTTTTGAGGGAATGCCAAAATGTCTGCAGGAATCTGTCCTGCAAAGTCTTTTGGATTCTGTCTTGCAGAGCCTGTGAAGGAGCAATGAAATTACTTTGAACATGGAGGTTGAGAGAGATCAGGGGGAGAACAGCTGAAGAAGTTCTTCTCCCAAGCTGATCCCCAGCATGCTTTTTATTCAGGATTTTTTCACAGTCAATGTCAAGGTACATGTGCAGGGGAGCAGGTAGTTATTGAGGTATATGAGGGGTGTAAATAATGTCATAAGAGTTCCAGGCTGATAATGGGGAAGCAGGATTACAGAAACATTTAGGGATGTATTTAGGAGATAAGGTGGGAAATAAGGGAGATAGGATAAGCAGGAGAGGTGATTTCTCTGTGTGGGGAGAGGAAACAGGCCTCCAAGATATTTCCTAGATGTAAAGATCAGAGAGTTCCCACAATGTCCTCCACAATGTCCGTACAATACTACATTTCCACCAGCAGTGGATGAAGTTACCCATTCTTCCACATTCTCATGTAGTCCTATGATTTTATAATGGCCTCCACTCATATGTGCAAGAAAATACCTCATGATAGTTTTGATTTGCATATTCCTAATAGTTAATGATATTGAACATCATTTCACATTTGCTTTTTGAAAGTTTTTTTTAAAATTATTTATTTATTTATTTATTTATTTATTTATTTATTTATTTATTTATTGCATTATCCATTTTAACCCCCCTTCACCCCCTGCCCCATTTGCTGTTATGTGTCCATTCACTTGGCAATTCTTTGTGTCTGTTTCCTATTCACTCTTATCATTCTTCTTCTCCACTCTTCACCAGGATTCAATCCTGGGGACCTCCAATGCGGGAGCTAAGAGTCCTGCCACTTGTACCACATCAGTTCCTGGTTTTACAGTGTGTCTCATTTTGTCTCTCCCCTGTGTCTCTCTCCTGTTACATCATCATCTTGCTGTGTGGCAGAGCCTGGCAGCAAGTGTGCTTTCTCTCTCTCTCTCTCTCTCTCTCTCTCTCTCTCTCTCTATATATATATATATATATATATATATATATATATATATATATATATATATATATATATATATATATATATATATATTACTGGGAGGTCATGGGGATTGAACTGAAGTCCCTCCATATTGCAGATGGATGAGCAACCATTTGAGCCATATCCATCCCCCTTTTCATGTACTTTATAGCCATTTTTATTTCTTCTTTGGAGAAGGGTGTGTTCAAATCACTTGTCCATTTTTATTACTCTTCATTTTTTAATAATTTTAATTTGTTACATTTTTTATTTATTTTTAAAAGATATTTAGGTTACATAAAATGCTACATAAAAAATATGAGGACTCCCATTTGCCCCATTCCCCAGACCTCCCACTTTTCCCCACATTAACAACTACCTACATTAGTGTGGTACATTCATTGCAATTGATGAACATAATTTGGAGCATTGCCACAAAGCATGGGTTATAGTTTACATTGTAGTTTACACTTTATCCCACTCAATTTTGTACATTATGGCAGAATATATAATGGCCTGTATCTGTCATTGCAATGTCATTCAAGACAATTCCAAGTCCTGACAATGCCCCCATATTGCACTTCTTTTTCCCTCTCCCTGACTTCAGCATCTCCAGTGGCTACTGTCTCCAAATCCATGATATAATTTTGTTCTGTTGCTAGAATCACAACAAGTCTATATTAGAATACCATTAAATCCACTCTAGGCCATATTTTATTTCCCAATCTTGAGGATTCTGGGATGGTGATGCCCTCTCCACCTCTCATTGAGAGGGGGCTTCAATCCCATATGGCTGATGGATGGGACTCTCTTACTTGCACTTGTAGACTTTCTTGGTTCTCTGTGTGCTTCTTGTCCATCTTCACCTCCTTGTTAGTTCTCCTGGGTGATCCAATGGCCTAGAAGTTAAGTGTTGCAACTATACTGAGGCTCAGGGCCAGCTGACATATGGAGCACCGAGAGATTCAAGTCTCTTTTATACACATGTACCAACTCCAGCACCAACTATAAGTTTAAGTAAAAGGGACAGAAGAGGTGTGTGTAGAGAGGTCACATGGGAGTCCAACTCTTTCAAACTCAGGAACACAAACTTCTAAGTAGAGCCTATTCAAATCACTTGCCCATTTGTTAAATGGGATGTTGGTGTTATTTATTTATTTTTTGAGATATAAGATTTCTTTATGTATGGAGGATATTAGGCTCCTATCAGATATATGATTACCAAATAATCCCTCACACTTTTAGGTTGTCTTTTGACTTTTTAACAAACTCCTTGGAGATGCAGAAGGTTTTCATTTTGAAGAGGTTTCATTTATCTATTTTTCTTTCAATGCTTGTGCTTTGGTTGTGACATTCATGAAGCCATTTCTTATAACAAGATCTTGTAGATTCTTCCCTACATTATCTTCCAAGGTGTCTATGGTCTTGTCTCTGATATTTAGGCCTTTGATCCATCTTGAGTTGATTTTTGTATAAGATGTGAAATGTTGTTCTTCTCTCATACTTTTAGATATGGATGTCCCGTTCTACAAGCACCATTTGTTGAAGATTCCATTCTTTCCCAATTGAGAAGGCTTGGAGGCCTTGTTGAATATCAGATGACTATATATGAGAGGATATATTTCAGAACTCTCAATACTTTTCCTTTGATCAGTATTTATAACCTTGTGCCAATACCATGCAGTTTTGAGCATGGTAGCTTTGTACTCTGTTTTAAATTCAGGTAGTGTGATTCCTCTGATTTCATTTTTGTTTTTCAATATGTCTTTGGCTATTCAGGGCCTCATGCTCTTCCAAATAAATGTCATAGTTATTTTTCCAATGCAGTAAAAAATGTTCTGTTGATTTTTATTGGGATTGCATTAAATCTGTAGATTAGTTTGGGTAGGATAGACATCTAAGTGATGTTTAATCTTCCAATCCATAAACAGGGAACATTTTCCATTTATTAAATTTTTCTTTGATTTCCTTTGACTGTGTTTTGTAGTTTTTTAGTATAAGTCATTTTCATCTTTAAATTTTTTCCTAGGTATTTGGCTCTTTTAGTTACTATTGTAAATGGTATTTTTTTCTTGGTTTCCTCCTCAGCTTGCTCAATATTGGATGAACAGAATTGCTACTGATTTTTGTGGTTGATCTAATAACCTGTGACTTTACTGAACTCATTTATAAGTTCTAGAAATTTTGTTGTAGATTTCATAAGGCTATGTATAGGATCATGTCCTCTGCAAGTACTGAAGTTATTACTTCTTTATTAACAATTTGGATGCCTTTTATATCATTTTTTTTGCCTCAGTGCTTAACCAAGTCCTTCTAAGACAATATTAAATAGGAACAGTGATAGTGGGGATCCTTGTATTGTTCTTGATCTTAGAGGGAAAGCTTCTAGGATTTCACCACTGTATATTATGTTTTCTCTTGGTTTTCATATATACCTTTTATCCTGTTCAGAACATTTCTTTCTTTTCCTATCTTTTGCAGTGTTTTTATAAGGGAAGTTTGCTGTATTTTGTCAAATGCTTTTTCTGTGTCTATAGAGATGATCATGTGATTTTTTTTCTTTTGATCTGTATATGTGTTGTATTACATTGATTGATTTTCTTATGTTAAACCATCCTTGCATAACTGGGATGGTCATGGTGAATAATTCATTTGATGTGCTGCTGAATAAGATTAGCAATTATTTTGTTGAGGATTTTATCATCTAGGTTCATTAGAGAGAATGATCTGTAATTTTCCTTTCTTGTGCTGTCTTTGTTTGGCTTTGGTATTAGGGTAATTTTGGCATCACAGAAGGAGTTTGGAAATACTTCTTCTACTTCTACTTTTTGGAAGAGTTTAAGCAGGATTGGTGTTAGTTCTTTCTAGAATGTTTCGTAGAATTCACCTGTGAAGTCATCTGGTCCTGGGTTATTCTTTGTTGGGAGGTTTTTGCTAACTGATTCTATCTCTTTACTTGTGATTGGTCTGTTGAGTTCATCAATTTATTCTTTTGTTAGTGCTTGTGTGTTTCTAGAAATTTGTCCATTTCCTCTAAATTATCCATCTTTTTGGCATATAATTTTTCAAAGTATCTTCTTATTATATTCTTTATTTCTGTGGGGTCAGTGGTGATAGCCCCTTCCTTGTTTCTTGGTTTGTGTATTTCCTTCTTCTTTCTTTTCTTTGTTAGTCTAGACAAAGGTTTGTCAATTTTATTGATCTTCTTGAGGAACCACTTTTGGTTTTGTGTATTTTTTCTAGTTCTTTCTTATTTTCTATTTTGTTTAGTTTTGCTCTAATCTTTGTTATTTCCTTCTTTCTTCTTCCTTTGGGTTGGTTTGCTGTTATTTTTCTAATTCCTCCAAATGTGCAGTTAGGTATTCAATTTTAGCTCTTTTTTTGATATATGCATTTATTGGTAGGAATTTCCCTCTCAGTGCAGTTTGCTGCATCCCATACATTTTGGTATGTTGTGTTTCCATTTTCATTTATTTCAAGATAGTTATTGATTTCTTTTGGGATTTCCTCCTTGACCCACTAAATATTTAAGGAGCTTTATCATTACTTAATATCTCAGGAGTGGTGGAGGGGGGTCCTTCCTCAGCAGCCAGGTGGTTTAATAACTCATGAGTACTTAATTTGGCTTCTTCATATCTCTGATCCTCAATCTTCTGGTGGTTCATAAGCAGTGTCCTGGTTTGCTGTGTCCCAAAACATGTCCCCACAGCAGCCTCTGGCTTTTTCTTTGTTGTTTTGGTGAGAGCTAAGAATTACATGTCTAACCCATCAGCCATGTTCCCACAATCCCAATCTATCATTTCTAAACTTTGGGTCAATCTGATGCAGTTGATCATACCACTACATTGGAGACCAGTTGTAAAACACATTCAGGGTATAGACACTCACTTGAAATACAAAAACTGCATTCATGCTAAAGTAACCTGTATACTCAACTCACACACACACACAAATACACATATGCATGCATGTACATTGTGTATTTACTTAACACACATTTTTTTGGATCATTGACTTAATATACCTTCTAACCACCTTGATTTTGTTCATGTCATTCTCATCTAATAAAACTCTTTCCTCACTGAAATGTTTCTCATAAAATATTGCCCATTCTCCAAGGCCAAGTTCAAATAATACTTATCTTTTGAAGACATAATTCTAATGTTCCCAAATCAATTTGAACTTCTCCTTCTCCAACATATTCTCATGATACATATTATTTATACCTTATACAAAAACCACTTTCTATGAAAACCTACAATTACCACTGGATTTTGTGTTCTTTGATGGCAAGCATAATGTCTTATTTTAACTACAATTTGTACTTTTTAAAGAGAAATGCATGTGTTTGAGAACCTACAATATTAAAAGTGCCTTATAAGAAATGGGAAGAAATTATCTGTTTACATGATAGAAAGTACTCAACATACTATTTATATTCTTTTTAATCTTCACAATCATATTATTCACAAGGTCAGGCTATTGCAATTTTGTGGATGAAAAATTATAAAATAAGAGGAATTAATTGATCTTCTCCAGAAAGTAAGAGATATAGCCAAATTTAGTCTCTTTAAAATAAAATAATGTTCTTCCCACTGTAAAATTTTTACCATCCATTGAAATCTAAATATATTTTTAAAAGCAACCTTTTGGGAAATAATTTATTTACAAGTCAGTAACAAACTTTCTCTGTTCGTATAATAATATACTTAGAGAGAAAATAATTTAGTGCCCATTACCTTAATGACAGCTTCTTTGACATCCTTATTTCTGAAACTGCAGATCAGGGGATTCAACATGGGGATCACCACTGTGTAAAACACAGAGGCTACTTTGATCTTGTGCCTAGAATATTTGGAGTTGGGCACACAGTAGAAGAAGAGTATGGTGTGATAGAAAATTGTTATGGCAGGCAGGTGTGGGGCACAGGTGGAGAAAGCTTTGTGGCACCCACTGGCTGAACACATCTTCAGTGTGGTGACAACAATCAGTACATAAGAGGTGAGAATGATGAGTAGTGTACTCACCTCATTGAAGGTAGCAAAGATGAAAATCAGTACCTGGTTTATATAGGTGTTAGAAGAGGAGAGAGAAAGCAATGAGGAGAGCTGACAGAAGAAGTGATTGATTATGTTGAAACCATGAAAACATAATTTGAAAACAGAACATGTGAGTATCAAGTTGGAAAAGGCACCTCCTCATGCATATGATCCAACCACCAACATGGCACAGACTTTCTTGGACATGACAACTGTGTAAAGCAAAAAGTTGCAAATTGCCACAAAGTGGTCATAGGCCACCACAGCTAACACAAAGGATTCAGTTGCCACAAAGTTAAAAAAGAAAAAGAAATGAAGTATACATCTTAAAAATTAAATAGATCTGTCTTACAGCTAGGTTCACCAACATTTTGGGAGCAGTGACAGAGGAATAACAGAAATCCACAAATGAGAGATGGCTGAGGAAAAAGTACATGGGTGTGTGCAGTTTGGGGTTAATTTTAATCATCACAATCTTTCCAAGATTTCCTACAGCAGTAACACTATAGATAGCCAGAAATACTAAGAAGATAGGGACCTGCAGTTCTGGGTAACCTGAGAAGCCCGGAAGGGTGAATGTGGCCTCACTTTTATTTCTCTCTGATAAGAGCAGGTTTTCTGTCTGTTGAAATCTGAAAATCAGTCCTGGAAACAAAAAAAAAAAATATTAAGGAGAGTGAGCATACAGGAAGTGTATGCTCATCTTGCTCATACCAGAAGTTAAGACGCAACATGTATCCTTTAAAATCTCTCTATGTGATTCATATACAAAATATGCTGAATGTTTACAATTTTAAAACTATGATATTTTAATTTGCTTAAGGAGAAAAATATACAATTTTTGAACTATCTTTAGTTTAAATTCTTACCTGTAATTTTTAATATATAAAACTATAGGAAAACGTATTCAAGAGCTTTGATGATGATTTATAATAATATCATCACATAACATTTTCAAATCTCCTTGAAAATTATGTGTTCATGAAAGAAAAGTGTAGCATAGTACAATGGTTAATTATGCTGTATCTACAATGAGTAACAAAAATTGGAAGTTTTTAAAACTAATTTATCCCATGAACATACAGGGCACAAAAAATGAACAATCTTACCCTTTCATTTGTGTCTTTATTGTTATTGTGCTCTAAACCTTTAATATTTGCTTTTCTATCTGATGCAGAAAATCTGATATAAAAATAAATTTTACTTATATTTTTTCAGAGAAAATTCTCAAACCAGGGAGTCATAACTTCCAATTCTTCTTCATTGTTTGAGTAATAATAAAATTAAAACAAATGATAATCTAGGCTAATTTCTTTATTATGCATGTAACGAAACAGAAGCTAGAAATCTTGACTTTCCCAATGACTTGCAGATAAAAACCAGTCTCTGAATTGGTGACTAGGGCCCTGATCCCCAGACTCCCATACATATACCATGATTCTATACCAGACTCCAATCCATGTTAAAGGTTTATCACACTTTTAATTTTTGAACAAACTAGAGACTATAAAAGGATGCTAAATCTTCCAGTGGCAGTGTGACAGGTGACAGATATATTAAAGAGAGCAGCATCAAGATGAAACATGAGAATGGGATTTAGAGAAATGGCCACATCCAGAAATACCATCATAAAGTTTCTTTGACTTAGAAACGTTATATCCTAGGTCTCTCTCTCTCTTCTCTCCATTCAAGATACCTAAGATACTCATTCTGTGCCTGTATTACATATGAAGGATTAGAGGGAAATCTTAATACTGCACTATGAAGTCATTCCATGGGAAAACAGTAATAAAAAGGAATTGTTACATTCCTAAAATTAAAGCCCAGCACTTCTCAGATCCCACCACTATACCAAGACACTCTTTCTCTGTCAATTCTTGTAAGGTTCTTTCTGGTCCTAATTTTCAAATGCCCCAGCAGTAAAGATGTTGGGTCATATGCAAGACTGAGGCACTCAATGGCCTCACATGTTCCTGTACTCACAAGTCTGAAAATTAAAGACAATCTCAAGAGGCAATCTATCACACATCTGGACATTCTAATTATTACACTTTTTCCTAATACCATATTTCATTTAAGTGGTTTGAGAATTAATTTTTAACCAATATATGTGTTTAATATTCTGGCACTTTACTGACTCAAATGCTATTATTAAATTGATGGTAATATTCATTATATCTTTGTGCCCAGGAAATATAATTAAAATCTTCTTTCTTATAATTTTTTCCTATTTTAATGTTTCCTTTGCTCCCAGGAGCAAGCATTTGTTCCATGCTTTATAATCTAAATTAAAGCTGGTTCCCTTAATTTTGTTCCGTGTGAGAGTTCATTTGATTCCTGATTATTCAATTCCACTCATATACAGTTGACCTTGACAACTCTTCTAAAAATCTACAGAAGTAAGAAAATGCACATTTATAAAACACTTGGGCATCTTCTATTCCTCCAACCCAGATATCTGTTGCTCATGGCACTATTATTTAGGAGCATAGCTGAGCAAGCACCTCTATGCAAAATTCTGTTTTGTGTCCACTCCCTGTTCCTTGCATGTAAAAATACAAAACTGTTATGATGACTGAAATTTTCTCAAAAACTATCTTGCTCTAAAGAGTAGAGAAGTTAATTTATAGATATCTTACATTGAAATTAGTAAGAGTACATCTTTAGAATCCTAAAGCAAACCTGCTAAAAGTAGAGTCAGGATCTCTATTGTCTCTGGAAAATTTGGTAGGGAGTGATACATGCAATCTTATATCTAGAGTCACACCTGTTGGACATGAACCCTAGTGTCATTTTCTCACCCTATTCTCTAGAGAACACAAAATAAAGAATTAAAATTAATCACTTTTCTCTGATATAATTTATGTGTACTAGAAAACTTGGATGAAAAGGTAGCAGTATTGGGACATTTATTCTGAAACCCTTTATATTTTAAAGTCATTTTCCCTAGACCCATGACCACTCCCACACCTTTGCATAATAATAAAAATACATATAATCAAGGATTCATCAATAGCAAATACTGATGAGGGACTTAATGTTCCAGACATTGTCCTTTTCCTCCATTTGACCCACTCAAGTCATATTGGAGAAATATAAAAATCCAACTTTCAGGTGCTCATGAATTACTGTGAGTTAAAGATAAATATTTATGATGGAAAATGTTCGGTTGGATAAATGGTCTTGTCTCTGTTAAATCTCTTTTATTACTCTTTTCCCCTCTGTTTTTTCCAGATATTCTGACTTCTTTGCAGTTCCATGAAAAAAAACAAGACCTTCATTATATGGCCTTTCTATTGGTGGATTCTATGAGTAGAATTTTTTTTAAGTTTTTGCTCAAGTGACCCTTGTCAATCACACACACTTCCATGAACACACTATTGTATTGCAGGGGTTACCCTACTACCCAATTTTAGTGCTTAAAGTAAATAATAAGCTCCAAACATCTTTATTGCATTTATTGTATATTGTGTTTTCTCCTGCCTAGAATAAAAGCTCCAGGAAAACAGGGAATTTCTGTTGTTCACTGCTCTATGCCAAGCCCCTAGACAGTGACTAGCACAAAGCCAATGTATCAAGAATATTTACTGAACAATAAATAAGAACTTCCATGGAACTGGGAATAGAGTCTTAACTACCAATCTCTAGGGATTCAATTGTAGAGAAGAGATAGTTCAAAGAACAAGACAATCAGGGCAGTTTTAGAAAAGGTGATTATTGAAACTAGGCAGTCAAAACAAAACAAAATAAAACAAAATGTCGATTTGGCTTGATTTCCTATATCTAGTCAGGTTTATTAAATTGAAATATTTAAATTTAATAATTAAATACAGCCTGATGAAATTACTTACAAATTGAGGCCAATATCCCAAATATTTTCCTTTAGCAAAAGTTTGGCAAAAAGCAGCTTTACCAAAGTTTTATTATGGTGTTCACTTCAGCAGCACATATACTAAAATTGCAGTTATACAGAGAATGATTAGCATGGCCCCTGCAAAAGAATGGCATGCAAATTTATGAAGTATCGCATATATTTTTTAAGGCTCTAAATATGTTACTGGAGTAAAATTTTTAATCCAATTATGCAAAAAAGTAAGTTATACTGTATCCATTTATCAGCAATTATTTTTGCATACCCCTTATATGCAAAGATATGCTACTAATATGAGAAAAATTGTAAAATGAAACACATTCAAACTTTTCTCACAAAGAAATACAATCTCTTTTTAGTAATGGCCAAAATCATTGAACATAGACTGTTAGAAGAGTACGCATTACTTAATCAGTATTAAAACTATAACTATTTTGTGAAAATTGCTTTCTGGTATGGGAAACAGAGAAAGGAGGTTGAGTTCATAATGAGATTCCCAAGTATTCATTTATTAATTAATTCATTCAATATCCAAATATTTATAAAAGGTGTTAACATGAGCCAGGCACTATCTTAGGTTTTGGGGGAAAAGACAAACAAAGTTCCTTCCTTCATCAAATTTACATTTAATAGGAAAAGAAAAAAAATGAAACAAATATGCAATTATTTTCCTGTAATGAGGAGTGCTAAAGAGATTAAGTAGAGTTGCCATTTTATATAAGTGGTCAGGCAAGAACACAGTGAGGGAGCAAGTTCTACAAATACATTGAGTTCCACTGACTTCCAGCTTCTTCTCCTGTGGCTTCTCTCACTTTAGCCTTCTTTGCAAGGCCTCCGGTAACAGGATTAAGACCCATCCTGATTCAGTTAAGCCACACACCAATCAAAAGATCCTATTTGGATTGGGTTCATACCCACAGGAATGCATTAAGTTTGAGAATATGTTTTTCTGGGATACATAACTCCAAGCCACCACACTTACCTTCCCTGACATTAGAGCTGTAACTCATCTCTTAGGCTGACAATTTTGGTTTGAATGTCATTTATATATTATTTACTTTATAATAAAATAATCATTATGTAAGAGTGACATACTGGCATAATACTGGAAAATCCCTCAAAAAGAATGTTTTACACTACATGGGCATGTTTACAATTTTGTAGACAGTTTAATTTATTTTGATTTGTTTTCAAATGGTAGAGATTGTTTTTGTTTACTTTAAATACAAAACTAATTTTTAAACTATCTGAAATATTACCTTTTTCTAAAAGCAAAACTATTTTATATGGTATTTCCAAGAAGTTTTCTTTCTTAATTTCCCATTTTGTGTAGGTCTTGATTTACCTTTTCCTCTTCTTTCATACAATTTGACATACTATAAACCCTTTTCTGCATTTCATCTGTTTTCACTTAACACATGGTGGAGATCACTCCATAGCAATATTTAGAAATTATCCTCTTTCTTTAATTGCAGTTATATGGTACTTAATTGTGACACATAGATTATTCAACAATTTTCATATGAATTTTATCTCTTCTGTTCTTATTATAAGTAAGGCTTGTTAATATGTTATTTTATATTTTTGTTACTCTAACTTTAGAGTAGATTCTCAGATTTGTGATTGATTTTAAAAGTGATAAATGCATGTGTAATTTTGCTTAGTGTTTAAACTCACCTTTTACA
>PVKH010033770.1:0-11965 GCA_004027955.1 Chaetophractus vellerosus
GGGAACTATCAATGAGTCTTTTGGTGCCCTTTCTGAACCCCTCCCCAGGGAAATTTGGAGCTGGTCTGCACCTCCTTCATGGGTCCCTGGCCATCTTTTGGCTGGGAAATGTTGACTTGGGAAAATCCTGTCTGGGATGATCCTCCTCCCAGAATTTGCCCTCCAGGCAAAAGCAGCTAGAGACAACAAAAGGAGTGTAAAAATATTGACAGGCAAAACAACAACAACAAAAACAGGACAGATCAGGATTCCCAGAGAAGGAATAGAAGAACGGAAGATTTCTTCTGGAGGTGAAACAAGTGCACAAGAATTGCAATCTTAAAAATTGAACCACATATACATGGAAAGAATCAGAACAAGAGCTGAAAAAATCTGATCAGGAGAACATGGACTATTCTAAAGGTCTAGAAAAGGGTGAACTAAGTATCAAAGAAGATCTTTAACAAACCTAAATCCCTAGTCAAGAGAGAGAAACTGACCTTCAGAGTAAACTCATCTAGATAATCAGGTGCATAGAAATCAGCAAAAAATGACAAGATATGACCTGTTCAAGGGGAAAAAATTAAAACTTCAGAGGAGACAAATAATTTGGAACAACTTATCAAAGAAGTTGAAACAAATCTCCTAAATCAAGTCAAGGAGATTAAGGAAAATATAGCTATAGTGGTAAAGGATATTAAGAAGACAATGTGTGAGCATAAAGAAGAATTTTAAAGTATAAATATAAAAAAATATGGGGAAGAAAGGCAGAATAAAATAGATTAAAATAAACTAGAGGCATACAAGATCAGATCTGAACAGGCAGAAGAGAGAATATGTGAATTAGAAGAAATCTCACAGACAGAAGAACAGATAGAGAAAAGAATAGAAAAATTGAACTGTGTCTCAGGAATCTGAGTGACTGCATGAAATGCATGAACATATGTGTCATGGCTATCCTGGAAGGAGAAGAAAAGGGAAAAGGGTCAGAAAGAGTATTTGAGGAAATAATGAGGTGGTCAAAAATTTCCCAACTCTTATGAAAGACATAGACATACATGTCCGAGAAGTACAATGTATTCCAAACAGAATAAGTCTTAAGTGACATACTCTGAGACACATACTAATCATAATGTCAAATGCCAAAAATAAAGAGAATTCTGAAAGCAGTAAGAGAAAATGACTCATCACATACAAGGGTACTGAATAATAGTAAGTGTCAATTCTTCATCAGAAACCAGAGGCAAGAAGGGGTGGTATGATATAATTAAGGTCCTGAGAGAGAAAAACTGTCAGCCAAAAAGTCTTTATCTGGAAAAACTTTCCATCACAAATGAGGGCGATTTTAAAATATTCACAGATAAACAGAAACTGAGAGAGTTTGTCAACAAGACACCAGCCCTACAAGAAATACTAAAGGGAGATCTACAGATTGAAAGTAAAAGACAGGAGAAAGTAGCTTCGATTAATGTAAAGAAATGGAGATTATCAGTAAAAGTAATTGAAAGGGTAAAAAGAGAGACCAAAAAAAAAAAAAAAAGACATAAAAACCAAAAGAGAAAATGGCTGAAATAAGTACTGCCTTTACAGCAGCAACACTGAGTGCTAATGGATTAAAATTCCCAATCAGAATACACAGCTTTGCAGAATGGCTAAAAAAGGTGCAAGAGATTCACCTGAGACACAAAAAGACAAATAAGTTGAAAATGAAAGGTTGGAAAAGGATAGTCAATGCAAATAGTAATAAAAAATGAGCTGGCGTTGCTATACTAATATTGGAAAAAATAGACTTTCATTGCAAAATAGTTATAAGAGACAAAGAAGGACACTACACTCTAATAAAAGGGGCAATCCACCAAGAAGAAATAACAATCATAAATATTTATGCACCTAGCCATGGTGCCACAAAATACATGAGACAAGCCCTGGAAAAACTGAAGAGAGAAATAGACATCTATACAATAATAGTTGGAGACTTCAATACAGCATTCTCATCAAGAGATAGAACATCTAGATAGAGGATCAATAAGGATACAGAAAATTTGAATAACATGATAAATGAACAAGAACTAACAGGCATATACAGAGTATTGCATCCCAAAATAGTTATATATACATTATTCTCAAGTACACATGGATCATTCTCCAGTATAGACCATTTGTTGTGTCATGAAAAAAGCCTCAATAGATTTTAAAAGACTGAAGTTTTACAAAGCATATTCTCTGACCAAAATGGAAGGAAGCTGGAAATCAGTAACCGGCAGAGAACAGAAAATCCACACACACAGAAGTTAAACAGCATACTCAAACCATCAGTGGGTCAGAGAAGAAATTACAAGGGAAATCACCAAATATCTCAAGACTAATGAAAATGAGAACACAACATGTCAAAACTTATGGGATACAGCAAAGGCAGTGCTGAGAAGGAAATTTATATCCCTAAATGCCCACATATTAAAAAGAAGAAAGAACAAAAATCAAAGGCCTAACTGCACAGTTGGAGAAACTAGAAGAACAGCAAACTAATCCAAAAACAAGGAGATAGGGCCGGCTCGATAGCCCAGTGGATAGGGCGCCGGCATACCACATGGGAGGCCCCGGGTTCGGTTCCCGGGGACCTCTCCTAGCAGGCAGACCGCCTTGAGAATGGCAAGCCGCCATGGGCGGGCCAGAGCCTCCGTGGGCAGGGCAGAAAGCTGCCACGGACAGGGCAAAAGCCGCCACGGGCAGGGCAGGTTGCCTGCGAATGGAGCGCAGCCAGCCACCCGCGAACTGAAAGCCGGCCGGGAATGGAAAGTAGAAGCCGCCCACAAGCGGGGAAAGCCGCGCCTGCGCAGTGACCAGTCTCGGCGCATCGCCGCAGCGGGGGGGAAAGGGAGATATGTAATAAAATAAATCTTTAAAAAAAAAAAACAAGGAGATAGAAAAAAAATGACAAAGAATATGGTTAGAAGGGGAAGCTTTAGGTGTATATATTACTAGATAAAAAATTAAAAGATAAAACAGGACTGAACAACACAGTGAACCTAGTGTACATGACAAGACTAAAAATGTTCTTTCATGAATTATAACAAATGTACCCTACTAATACAAGGTGTTAATAATAGGGTGCTATATGGGGAAAATACACCTAATGTAAATAATGGGTGCTTGATAGAATTATTTTTAATGATCTTCCATCAATTGTAACAAAGGCAATTACTGTTAAAAATAGTACAGTTGTATTTAAAAAGTGCTATCTTCAATTGTAACAAATGTTCCACACCAATGCGAGGTGCTGGAAATGGGGTGATGATGGGATGACTGCATGCTATCGATGATCCTTCTGTAAACTCACAACTTCTGTAAAGAAAACATTCTGTCCATACGTGTGTGTGAACAACTAGCCTGGGCCGCTGGCTGCTCTCCTGGACTCCACACTGTGCCCGTCCCAGACGGAAGCAGCCAGCTTTCTCCCATTCCCTGCGTTCCCAGCCGTGCTGTGATGGGCCTGCCCCTCCAAATCCCCATACACATCTGCCTGAGAATTTCCCTGGGATGTCTGCTCTGGAGGGGTCCTGGGAGCCAGTCTTCCTCTCCCCAGCAGTGGACGAGGCTCCCCACCTCCCCGTATTACCATCAACACTTTCCATTATCCTTCTTTCCACCTCCTGTGAGACCAATGTTGATAAAAGACTATTTTATTTTACTTTCATTTACGTTTGCCCTATTGCTGTTGGGTTTGACCATCTCTTCCTATGCTTTTTTCTTTTCTGTAAATTGCCAATAACTATTATATTGACTACTTCCTGCTGGAACCCTTCCTTACGCCCACGTGTTCCTCCTTTCTTGCATTAAATTGCTATCTTGTACAGCCCAAATCTGACTAAAACTGTCAGAAATCTTCTGTAAAGACTACATATTCTGAGGCATTGAATATTTATAAACATCTTTATTTTTCTTTTCCAGTTGGGTATACTTTTCTAAGGTCGTTATTTTTCTCAGAACTTGAAGGACAGGTTTCCATTATGCTTTAGCAGCCCTTTGCCAGGACTGACTGTCCTGTGAGAGCCTCCTTCCTTCCCGGGTAGCCTGACCTTCCTCTTCATCGCAGACATGCTTTATCTGGGGCGTTCTGAAATCCCACCGTGCTGTCACCATGTGAACACTTTTGGCATTCTCTCATTCTGCTTGGCAATTCCTTGCTCCTCAAATCTGAAGACTCTGGGAAATGGTTTATTCCTGTTGCTTGGATGGTTTCTGGGGGAACGTCCTTCTGTTGGAAGGATGCTGAATCTACTGGCTCTCTCTTGTGTGTTCCTAAACTTTTGCTTTGTATTTCGTATCTCTTATTCCTGTTGTACTGCACCTGGAGAAACCCCGTGGCTCGAGCCCGTCTGCTCGCTGTATTAAGAGCACCCACTTGTGTTCAGCCTTAGCGATTTCTGTTTAAAGATCATCCTTCTAACGTCCAAGGTCTCAAATGACTTTTTTTTTTAGGAGGTACTGGGCCTTGAACCTGGGATCTCGTACATGCTACATTCACTCCCCTCAAAAGACTTTTTAAAAACAGATTATTTTTTTTCTTGTGCATCTAAAAATACTATTGTAGCTCTCGTTCTCCTTTCTCCTACATTAATTTTCATTTGGGGTTGTGAGTTTTTATTTATGAATTTGATGTCTCTCCTTAGTTTATTTTCCTAAAATGTTCCTTTTTTCTTGCTTCTCTCTTCATCTTGTTTGAGAATCCCTTTATGACTGTGGACATCTGCATTTCAAGAATTTTTCCTCAGATGATGGCACTCCTCCTCGACTTCTAGGACTGCTGTGACTTTATCTATTTTTATGTGTCTCTGTTTTTCCTGTCAATCCTGGGGCTTTGGGAGGGAAGGAGATGTGGTACGTATAACTTAACCAACGCACTGTACGAGCTCCTCTCCAGTGTTTTCCAGGTGACGAGGTTTTGGTGTTTGTTGAGATATAAGATGAGTTTTGGGCAGTGTTTTCATTCTTTCTCTAGGCTTGGGCTATGTGGAACTTGAGGCCAATCCCTGTTGAGATGAGTGGCTGGGTCTTTCTGGCAGATGCGTGTGAGAGCCGCTAAGCTGAGGATGGGGGGACACGGGGCGCGTCGGCCAGCCAGCGCACAGACTGGTCCTGCGGCAGGGCCAGCTCCCTGTCCCTGTGCCACTCGTGCATCCCAGCCAGCCCCTGGCTTTCGAGGCTCCCATACCTCACAGCATTTGACTGAGGTGATGGCCATCTGGAGGATTTTCAGGAAAGATGAGCTACCTTATATTGATAATTTAAATTTATAATGCAATTCTGAAATCCCTTAAGGGGGGCAATATATACAAGAGTGCTCAAGAAGCTGGAAATGTAGTAACTTGCTGAAAAGTCACCAAGTCATGTCCTGAGGGATTCTTATTTAGAGGCATCCTGTTTGGATGAAAAACTTAATATATCAGTGCTGTCAATGCATAAAAGAATACTGTTCAATTTCCTGCCTGAGGAAATCAGTGCCTTAAACATGCTTACTTTCAGGGAAGAGAAAACATAGCTTGATAAGTGAAATAGTTTTCAACAAATAACCAGCATCCCCAAAATTTAAAAAATGAAAACAATAATCGCTTTCCATTCCTACATTAAGTACCAGGGGAATATGATATTTCTGGAATCTGAAATGCAAAGAATTGAATATTGCGTCACACAAAGCAGGGACTTTGTGTTTTCAAAGCATAATTTCTGTTTATTTAGAAGCAGCACGACAGGTTTCTAAAAAATAAAAATGCATTTTAAGATGCAATATATATGCAATGCAGATTTGATTGAATACCTGTCAATAAGCCAAACTTGGCATTTTTTAAGAAACTGTCACGCTCCATAAAGTTCATGGCTAATGGTGGTCCCTCAGGTTTGTCTTTCACTTTGAATTCCTCTCTTCTAACTTCCCTTTGGGTTTCCTCAAGCCCTAGCAATGGCACTTAGAGAAAAATAATCTAACACTTTCCTTTGACACCTTGTCACATTGCACACTGACTTTTGGATAGTTCTGTTCAAACTTTCTTCCCATCAGACTGAGAGTTCTTTGAACACAAATTAAGAATTTAGGTTGTTATTCCTGTTAGGAACTTAATGGCTATTATCTGAAGAATTTTCTGGCAATGACTTTTTTATTCATTCTAGGATGCATTTTTTCACATCCTAACAATATGAAACTGAGATGTAAATTACAGTTGCTATTGGCCAGGGAGTAGTTGCCATAGAATTGCATTTCTTGTGCTGGTAAGAAATTAGTTGATATTATAGTGGCATGATGCAAGGCAAAAGTAACTCTGATGTTTTAGTTAACAAACAACTTAAGGGCCATTTGAGAGATGAACCTGCTAAATAAAACAAACAACTTATCTCATTGTTGTCTCTAAACCTTTTATTGATAACTTTTGGTAACATCAAGACTGCCAGCATGAAATAAATCTTAAAACAATAGTGGAGAGTTCTTGGTAACACAGAGGATGATAGTGGGAAAAAAGGACCTCAATCAAACAAGTGAATCTGAGTATGTATTTTAGGGTTCCTTTACCAATGAACTTGACTTATATTTTCTTCCTCATGTATGCTTAAGGGATATGAGATAAAACAGTGTCTACATAAGCCTAAAAGAACTCTTTCAATAAATATGACACCCAAATTCTATGCAATTAAAAGCACTGTGCCATAATTGAAATATCAGGAAATTAGTTATTGCATTTTTGGACGTGCTTTGAAATGTAGTATTAAGCTTATGGAGTTTATGGCAAGGAGTTAATACAATCTGAGGAGTCCATGGAATGCATCCTGGAAACACTGGCATTGCCCTAAGACCTTTAGGGTAAGTAGGAATTAAACGGGCCGAAGGTTGGTCAAAACACATTTCAAGAACAAGGAACAGTGCGTGTGCTGCTAGGAGAGGAGTGAGAGCTTGGAGAAGTTATGGAACTGACTCAAGATGGTCAGAGCTACACTTAGAGCAGGAGAGGAGGAGTGGGAGCACGGGCCAGAGAATTCCACAGGGGTCGGAGTCTTTAAAGAATATGTGCTTTGAGGACAATGAGGATCCCCTGAAGGAGGGAAGTGCTGACTCAGAAGGTTGCTCTGGCTGCTCTGGGGAGCTTAGGCTGGAGAGCATGAAGAGTGAACGTGAGGGCCAGGGGAAGCCGCCATGGCAGCCAGGAGGGGGACAACCGCTGCCCAGAGAGGGAAGTAAGGAGATTTGAGGAATATTTAGGAGACAGGAGCCATAGGACTTTGAGATTCATTTATGTAGAGGATGAGGCCAAAGGAAAATGTGTAGGTGTGATAAAGTAACCGTAAGGACAGGTGTCTTAGTCAGCTAAAAGGGGTGTTGATGCAAAGAACCAGAAATGTGTTGGCTTTTATAAACAGTATTTATTTGGGATAGAAGCTTGCAGTTATAAGGCCAAAGGTGTAGGTTACTTCCCTCACCAAAGTCTGTTGCCATGTGTTGGAGTGGATGGCTGCCGGCCTCTGCTAGGGCTCAGGCTTCCTCTCCATCCTCAGGCTCCGTCGTCCCAGCTTCTTCTGATCTCAGCTGTGGGCTGGGATAAGGCTCGTCTCTCTTCTGGGGCTTGTTTTTTCTGGGCTCAGCTGCTCCGTCCTCTTCACAAGGGCAGCTGAAGACTATCATGATCGTCTCTCTCCTGGGGCCTCTGCCGTGTCTATGGAGCCGTCTCTACTCCCCTGTGCTCTTCTCTGTGTGTCCACTTCCGTGTGAGAGTCTGTTTTACCAGCGCAAGGGGGTGGGACTCAGTGCTGATTCGCACTCAAATGATGTGGTTGAATCAAAGCTGTAATCTTAACATATTTAATCACAATACCTCTCAGCTGATCTAATACAACCAAAGGGCATCAGGCCCAGAGCAACGGACCAGTTTATAAGCATAATCAATATTTCTTTTTGGAATTCATAAATAATCTCAACTGCCACAACAGGCCACCATGAATTAAATGGAAATGGAAACTAAGTCCTCTGACTTCACACCAGGCAAACTGGAGAATTCCATGCTGTCTTCGAATGCCCGGTGTTCCTCCTATTTGCTAAAGTCAGTGGTGTGGTCAGTTGAGCTTTGACTTCAGACCTTCTGTCCTGAGGCTTGGCCCGTGGGTGCTGAAGCCAACTCTGGACTTTCTTCCCAGCGCTATGGAGCTCAAGTTGACTGTAGCCTGTTGCAGACAGGCCCCTAACAGAACCGATCATAAGGCTCGAATGCCTTTTGGAGAAGGGCTGGCTCTCAGCAGGAGCCGGATCTGAGTGCTAGCTCTGCTGCTAACCTGCTGCTCTACCTTCTCACTCAAGAACTTGCACTCCCAGGCTTGTTTCCCTCTCTGTAAACCAGAATGTGGGGGGGTGAGAGTTTGACCAAACAATGTCAAAAAACCTCTCCCAAAGTGATTATCTGTTTTTCTTCCATGATTAACAAACGGCAGGAAGGCCGTTTATTTTCACAGATCTGACTCTAAAGTCTTGTTACAGGCTTTTGAAATGTGCAGACAGAGTTCCTCTGGAAAGCCAATCTAGTAAGAGTCGAAGAATGAGACTGTTAAGAAGTTGATTACTAGCAGCTGTGATTTCCGAATTTAGGGACAAATATCGACGTGAAAGAAACCCTCAAGAATGAGGTCATATATATGTGTATTTAGTGTAAGGAGCAACCCCATTCTGAACCAAAACTGGGAGTGCAGTGCCCAGTCAGGTGGCACGTGTCTGCGGCTCAGATTGTTCCGCGACATCCAGCGGGTGTCAGTGTGGCGGCCCGGAGCTCTGCGCCCTGGAGAAACCCGTCCCCAATCCTGCTGCACTCGGGCGGCGGCGAACCCCTCGTGGGTGGGACTCTGATGAGGGGCTCCAGTTAAGGCCCGGCCGGGTGAGGACGGGGCTTAGTCCTCCCACTGGAGACGTCCATAAGCAGAACGGAGCTAAGACACAGGAAGAAAGCCAGCGAGGGACCGAAGCTGGACGTCAGTGGGACATGGCAAGGGAGGGAGGAGCCAAGAAGGGCTGCCACACGCAGCGCCGATGGGAGGAAAGTCACTGACCGAGCAGCCGGCCGCCAGCCCCGGAGCGCCGCCGCCTTCTGAGGGCGCGTCGCCCTTTGACAGCTTGATGTGGGACTTCTACTGGCCTGAAAACGTGAGCCAATAAATCCCCGTTGTTTAAGCCAGCCCATTCCACGGTATTTGCTTCAGCAGCCAGGAAACCAAAACAATCATTTACATTTTCAGAGTGAATAAAATTATAATGCGAACCTACACTGGACCATGCGTTACTTTAAATGCTTTAACAGCCCTCTTCAATACACACAGCAAACGCTGTTTCAGTGCAGCTGAGGAAACTGAGATACACGGAGGTGTTTTCAAAGGCTGAGGTCACAGTTAACATTTACCAGGTGGCATTTGAAATGGGGCTACTGTGCAACCGAAGCCCGCCCTATTTTTTACCAAAACGTTCAGAGCAGTGAAGACAGTGCTAGAGTTTCGAGATAACCTTTCCCTGTCATGATTTAAGAATTCTTGTTATCCAAAGAAAAAAACAATAATTTAACAAAAAGAAACAAAGGATACGTAGAGAGGGCTGGAAAATATTCTGGCCTAATTGGACAGTGATCTCAAAACAAGCAAAGGCAGGAGGTGAAACGTCTCGTTGGGAACATTCTCAGACTGCACGTGTCAGGCGGCACCAGGTCACCCAAGGAGGAGGTGGAAGACGCCAGGGAGCGACTGGAGGCAAGGTGGATGCGGCCCCAGGCCCAGGGGCAAGGTGCACTTGCTCAATGGAGGCGCTCGCCCTGGGCAACTGAAACCAAAGGAGCCCCTCCCTGCGCGTTTGGGGCCTACAGGAACTTGTAGCCAGAGCAAACCAGTCTACAGCACGCAGCCGCGCCCTTCACCTCCAAAGCAGGGCTAATAGAGGACGCAGACTTCCTGAGAGCTGTAGCAGCAGTCTGCCCACGAGGAGGTGCCATGTTCGTGCCAGCTGCTGTCGCTGGGATCTACACACTATCTTCAGCCTCTCAGAGCCCCCGGGGTGGTGCAAGCTGAAGGAGGTGAGTGCAGAGCTGGGGCTCCGGGCGTCCTGCGGGAGGCCGCAGGCGGCGCTGAGGAGGGGGCTGGCCGGGCCCTCCCTTTGGTGGCCTGACATGGCTGCACACGCTCACACCCGAATTCCACGCGGAGAGCCAGGGCCGCCTGAACGCTGGCGACGCAGGTCCTGAAAGAGAGAAAGCCTTGCTGCAGCTCAGCATCCAACTTGGAGAAAGCAAATGATACTTGCGTGATTGGAGCAAGTGGTTTAAACTCTCTGAATTACAGTGTTCTTATCTGGAGAGTAGGGCCAACGATGACGCAGATTCACAAATATTTAAAATTATAATAGCCTCTGGTCAGGAAGTTAGCTGTAGGGACTTGTATGAAAAGTGGATTCCCATCCACTGATGTCATATACTAGGGAAGTAATTCCACATGCATCTCCGACGGGAGGTACAGAGGCAGCCAAGAGGAAGGCTATTAAGATCCCAGGCGTTTGACTCCAATTTGCCTTCATGGCATTTTATTCTGTGCACTTGTTTTTGCTTCAGTTGCAGAATCTATGAGCCTCATCCAGGCCCTGCCTTCGGGTCCCAGGGATTTCCTGGAGACACACTTGCCCTTGGCTTTGGTGCTCAACATCTCTGTGTGTGCCCAGGGCTGGCTGGAATTGAGTCCTCAGCACAGGAGAGCCAAGACGTCCTGGCCCTGACACCGACATATTCTTTAGAGTGATGGAAACCAACCTGTGTGCTGAGAGAAGCCAGCCTCCCCGGTGGGGCGTCCAGCATTAAACAGGTCTCTTTTCCTCCTGTTGAATCGTTGATGTTGGATATTAATAAAGTGACACCAGTGTTTAGACGTGTCAAATGCGGCAGCCTCTGTCTTTCAATCACACTAGCTGCCCTCCGAGTGTTAGTGGGCACGTGTGGCTACAAGTTAGCGTGCTGTAGAGAGCCCCTTTAGACAGCCGGTCCAGAGGAGGAGCGGACGTCAGGAAAATCCATGGAGGGGGGATTTTTAGAGAGGCGTTTCGACCCCTCTGTAAGAGAGCCTTCCCTCGTTAAACACTTTATTTGGGCACCAGGTAAAATGCTACGACGAGGAGCATCGTGCCTTGTGGTGGTTTGAGGCTGAATGTACCCCAGAAAACCGCGTTGCTCAACGCCAGCCCTCCCCGTGAGTGTGAAGCCGTTGTAAGCAGGAGCTTTTGTGAGGCTACTGCAGCTCAGCGAGGCCCACCCCAGGCAGGACGGATCTTCAACCTCCCACTGGATTCATTACAAGAGAATGAACTTCGGAGGAGGAGAGACAAAGCCGTGGAAACAAGAGGCGAGAGCAATGGAACACGGAAAGAAGGGAGAGGGCAGCAGGCACAGCCCTGTGTCCTGCCGTGTGGCAGAGGAGCCCAGGAACGCTGCAGCCTGTCTTCTGGGAGAAAGCATCGCCTTGATGCCTCGATTTGGGCATCTTCTTTGCCTCAAACTGTAACCTAATAAATTTCCGTGGCTTAAGCCAACCCATTTCATGGTATCTGCTTTTGAGGAGCCTCGGAAGCTAAAACAGATTTTTATACCAGGAGAGGGGATTGTTTCTATTGCAAATTCCAAAAATGTGGAAATGACTTTGGAACTGGGTAATGGGTAGAGGCTGGAAAAAAATGTTAGGTGCTTTATAGAAAAGGCCTAGATTGCTTTGAAGAGAGTGTTGCTAGAAATCTGGATGCTAGGGCCCGGCTAGATAGCTCAGTGGATAAAGAGCGCGCTGGGATACCACATGGGAGGCCCTGGGTTCGGTTCCCGGGGACCTCTCCTAGCGGGCAGACCGCCTTGAGAATGGCAAGCCGCCATGGGCGGGCCGGAGCCGCCGTGGGCAGGGCAAAAAGCTGCCACGGACAGGGCAAAAGCCGCCACGGGCAGGGCAG
>PVKH010033771.1:0-11964 GCA_004027955.1 Chaetophractus vellerosus
GGCCCCTAGCAAGCACAAATCCAGGAAAAGAAGCAGGATCTGGATTCAACCAGGCTCTGATAAGGTAGAGAGGACTCAGGACTTCATATTTGCCTCTGGCTGATCTTCTTGATAGAATGACTAAACTCTGAAGGAGATCACCTCTCAAAGCATATGAAAAGTGCTTTTTGCTTTGGTTTGTTTGTTTTGGTTATCTTCTGGCATTCAAGAAAATCTCTGTCATATAAAAATCTGGATAAAAACTTAAGGAATACACAGCTCAGGGACTAAATACCAGGGTTAATGCTTTACAGTGTGCAACAAAAAGATTACAAGGCAAACAAAGAAACAGGAAATGATGTCCCGTACAAAGGATAAAAATCTAGAAACTATGAACGAAGAGGACCGGACTGTGTACATACCAGACAAAGATTTCAAAAATTGATCCTCCATATGCTCAAGGAGATAAAGAACACATGGAGAAAGAACTAAAAGATATGAAGAAAACAATGAATGAACAATATGGGACTCTCTTTGAGATCTCAATAGGAACCAAACAGAAATACAGGAGGCAAAGAATACAATAACTGAAATGGAAAATTCCCCAGACAATTTCAACAGCAGATTGGAGGTGGCAGAAGTAAAACAAGACAATTGAAATGATTCATGTTGAGGAGCAGAAAGAAAACAGAATAAAAAAGAGTGAACAGGAGCAGAGGTGGCTCAAACAGCTGAGCACCTGCCTACCACATGGGAGATCCTGGGTTCAGTTCCCAGTGCCTCCTAAAGAAGACAAACAAACAATGGGCAAACAATGATCAGAAACAATGAGCAGGCAACTAGAAAAAACAACAGACAAGAGAAAAAAAAACAAACAAACAAGCAGGCAAGTACAAACAATGAGCAAAAACAATGAACAAACAGACGAGGGAGCCATCTCAGGAGGAAAATTATTTAAAAAAAAAAAAAAGAGAGAGAAGAGAGAGAGTGAACAGTGTAAAACACCTGTGGGACACCATCAAGTGGACCAGTACATGCATTATGGGAGTCCCAGACGAAGAAGAAAAATAAAAATGGACAGATGGAATATTCAAAGAAATAATGGCAGAAAACTTCCCAAATTTAATGAAAGGCATGAATATGCATATTCCAGAAGCCCAATAAACCCCCAAAAAGGATAAACTCAAAGAGAACCATGCCCAGATACATTGTGATCGAACAGTCCAATGGCAAGGACAAGGAGAGAATTTAAAAGCTGTAAGGGAAAAGCACAAAGTTATGTACAAAGGAGTCTTAATGAGATTAAATAAAAATTTCTCATCAGAAACTGTGGAGGCAAGAAGGCAGTGGAACAAAATATTTAAAGTACTGAAAGAAAGCAATTCCCAAACCCAAATTTTATATCTGGCAAGACTTTCTTTCAAAAATGAGGGAGAGATTAAGACCTTCTCAGATGCACAAAAGCTGAGGGAGTCTATCACCACTAGATCTGACCTATAAGCAGTGCTAAAGGGAGTTCTTCAGACTCCAGTTCCACTAGAACATGGATCAATGTAATATAAAGAAATAAAATCCTCTAGCAAAGGTAAGTGTGACAGTTTGAAATTCTTTTATGAATCCCAAAAAGAGAAAGATCATGTTTTTGAACTAATCCATTCCTGTGGGTGAGACTTTTTTGATCGGACTATGTCAGGAGTGAAGCGTGTCTCAGGATGAGTCTCTGCCCTCTTGCTGGGTCTGATATAAATGGAGAAACAGAGATAGAGACACAGGAAAAGGGAGTTCTGCAATATTTGATTGGGCCACGTGAAAGAAAGAACTTCAGGTTCACCCACAGCTGCAGAAAGGCAGACAAGCCCCAAGAGACTGAGAGAGGAGGCCCTGAAAGAGACAAGCCTTATGCCTGGTTGCCCACAGCTGACCTCCAGGAGAAGGTGGATTCTGGAGGGGTAGGCAGAGAACTTAGTAGACATTGGTGGCCATCTTCATCATGTGGCTGGATACCAGGGTTACCAGTAGCTGACTTTGGTGAGAAAGCATCAATGATGGTGCCTTGATTCAGACATTTCATAGCCCTGGAACAGTAAGCTTTTGCCCCAAATAAAATTCCCATTATAAAAGCCAACCCATTTTTGGTAATTTGCATTTACAGCCTTTGGCAAACTAAGACAGTAAACTATGTAGGTAATTATAAATGCCAGGACTGTTGTATAGTATTTTTTGGTATGTACCACCACTCCTTACTTCTTACAGGTAATAAAATGTAAATGCATAAAAAGTAATGATAAAACTATGATTTTAGACATACAATGTACAAAGATATAATTTGTATGAAGTACAAGAAATGACAGGGACAGAAAGGTACAGGAGCAGTGTATGTGTATGCTCTTGAAGTTAGGTTGGTGTCAATTCAAATATAATTGTTATAGATTTAGAATGTTAAATTTTAGTTCCACGTAACCACAGAGAAAATATCTGAAAAAAATATATTCAGAAAGAAATGAGAAGAAATTCAAAATGGGACAATACAAAAAAAATCAAACAAATATGAAAGTAGCCATTAACAAGAATACTTGAGAGTTGTTTTAATTTCCTGGTTGCTCAAGCAAATACTATGCAATGGGCTGGCTTAAACAAAGTGAACCTAATGGCTCACAGTTTTGTGGTTAGGAAAAAGTCCAAAACAAGGTATCAACAAGGAGATGCTTTCTCCCCAAAGGCTGTGGTTTTCTAGGGCTGGCTGCTAGTGATTCTTTGTCCTGGGCTCCTCTATCACATATCAATGTACATGGTAGCCTCTCCTGGTCTTTCCTTTTTCTTCCAGATTCCACTGATGTTCAGCTTCTGGCTGCTCCCTCTGTGGCTTTCTCTCTGTCTGTCTGAATTTTATTCCACTGATAAAGGACTCCATTAATAGAATTAAGACCCATCCTGATTGAGATGGGCCAAACTTTGACTGAAGTAACCTCATCAGAATATCCTACTTACAATGGGTACATAAACACAGGAATGTATTACATTTAAGAACACGTTTTCCTGGGGTACATAGAAAAGTTTCAAAAAAGATATAAGACTTACAAAGACAAAATACCAAAATGGCAGAAGAAAGTCTTGCATTATCAGTTATTACTTTAAATGTAAATGGAATGAATTCTCCTGACAAAAGGCAGAGATTGGCAGAATGGATTTTAAAATATGACTCAACTACATGCTGCATACAAAAGACTCACCTTAAATTCAAAGACATAAGTAGGTTGAAAGTAAAAAGATGGAAAAAAAAATATTCCATGCAAGTAGTAAACAAAACAGAGATGCGCTAGCTATACTAAATCAGATAAAATAGATTTAAAGTTAAAAACTGCTACAAGCAACAAAGAAGGTCATTATATATTGATAAAGGGGTCAAGTCAAGAAGAGGACATAGCAAATATAAAAATATATGCACCTAACAGCAGAGCCCCATTATATATGAAACAAATATTGACAGATTTGAAGGAAGAAATAGATGGTTCTACATTAATAGTAGGGGACTTCAAGCTAGGTCACAAAGCAAGTCTCAATAAATTCAAAAATATTGAAACCATATAATGGATTTTCTCTGTCCACAATGGAATGAAGCTAGAAATCAATAACAGAGGGAGAACTCTTAAACAATGGGTTAAAGAAGAAAACACAAGGGAAATTTGGAAATATCTTGAGGCAAATGAAAATGAAACAAAACATACCAAAACTTGTAGGATGCAGCAAAGGCAGTACTGAGAGGAAAATTTGTAGCTGTAAAAGACTACATTAAAAAAAGAAGAAAGACCTCAAATCAGATCCCTAACCTCAAAATTGAAGAATCTAGAAAATGAAGAGCAAATTAAACCCAAAGTGAGTAGAATGAAGGAAATAACAAAGATTAAAGTGGAGATAAATGAAATAGAGAATTAAGGGAAGCAGCTATGGCTCAATTGGTTGGGCTCCCGTTTACCATATGGGAGGCCCCAGGAATCAAACCTGGGGCCTCCTGGTAAAGGCAAGCCAGTCCGCGCGGCGTGATGAGCTGGCGCGGCAAGATTACTCAATAAAGGGATACAAGCAGACACAGAAAAATGCACAGCAAATAGACACAGCGAGCACAAGCAACAGGGGTGGGGGGGATAAATAAATAAATAAATCTTTTTAAAAAGAGAGAGAGAATTAAAAAAAAAATAGCATCCACAAAACCAAAAGTTTCTTTGAAAAGTCCAATAAAATTGACAAAACTTTGATAGACTGACAAAAAAAGAGAGAGGACACAAATAACTAAAATCAGAAATGAAAAGGGTGGTCTTACTACCAACACCACAGAAATAAAAAGAACTATAAGAGGATACTATGAACAGCTGTACATCAACAAATAGATGAAATGGAGAAATTGCTAGGAACACAGAAACTACCTACACTGAATCAAGAAGAAATAGAAGATCAAAAACCTCCCAAGAAAAGCCCAGAACCAGATGGCTTCACAGGTGAATGTCACCAAACCTTCCAGGAAGAATTAACACCAATCCTTCTCAAGTTCTTCCAAAACATTAAAGAGTGTAATGGTTTGACAGTTTTATGTAATTATGAATTCCAAAAATATAAATTGAAGCATGCTTGTACACTGATCTCTTAATCTGGGCCTGATTGGGGTGTTAACTGCCATATCAGTGGGACATTGAGCCCCACCCCTCGGTGGGTGTGGTCTCAAGTATAAAAGGCTAGACCAAAGACAGAGATTTGAGAAGCAAATTTTTGAGAAGCAGTTCTGATGTTGGAGAGGAGCGCTCCAGGAGAAGACAAGTGAGCCGTTCACCTGATAGTCTACAGCTGGCCTTGTGGAGAGATGCAAAAACTTAGAGAGCCTCATGGTCTACAGCTGAACTTGTGGAGGAAGCAGAAGCTAAGCCTAGAGAGAAATGCAGCCCTGGCAGGAGAGGAACCCAAAGGCCTGAGCCCTTGCAGACGTCGGCAGCTGTCTTGCTCCAACACGTGGACTTTGGTGAGAGAAGAAACTTATGTTTTGTGGCCTGTATAAAGACCGACCAATTATTGGTGTATTTCCAAAGGCACCCCTTTGGCTGACTAATACAGAGAGGAAGGAACACTCTTTACCTCATTCTATGAGACCAACATCAAAGCAAGATAAAGATACCACAGGAAAGAAAATTACAGACATCAACAAATTTAGGTGTTTACTCCTCAAGAAAATACTAGCAAACTGAATACAAACAGCACATTAAAAGAATTATACATCAAGATCAAGTGGGATTTATTCCAGATATGCAAGGGTGGTTCAATATAAGAAAATCAATTAATGTAATACACCACATTAATAGAATGAAGAAGAAAAAAAAACACATGGTCGGGGGTCAGCTATAGCCCAGTGGATAGGGCACCGGTTCACCATATGGGACACCCCGGGTTCAGTTCCCGGGGACCTCTCCAAAGTGGGCAGACCGCCTTGAGAGGGCAAAGCCGCTGTGGGTAGGGCAGAGCCGCCGTGGGCAGGGCAAAGAGCCACCACGGGCAGGGCAAAGCCACCACGGGCAGGGCGAGCCGCCCGTGAACAGAGCAGAGCCACCACCCGTGAACGGAACAGAGCTGCCCACAGCGGGGCAGGCCGCCTGCGCGATGGGCTGACTTGGCGTGTCACCGCAACGGGGGGAGACAAAAGCAGACACAGAAGAACGCAAAAAGATGAACACAGCAAGAGCAAGCAGAAAGGGGGGGGGATATGTAACAAAAAAAAATAATAAAAGTTCTTAAAAAAAAAAAAAACACATGGTCATCTCAATGGATGCAGAAAAGGCATTTGACAAAACCCAGCACCCCTCCTTGATAAAAACTCTCAGAAAACTAGGAATAAAAGGAAACTTCCTCAACACTATAAAGGACATATATGAAAAATCCATCACTAACACCACACTCAATAATGAAAGACTGAAAGCCTTCCCTCTAAGATCAGAAACAAGACAAGGATGCCCACTGTCACCCTTGTTATTCATCATTTTATTGGAAGTTCTAGCTAGAGCAATTTAGTAAGGGAAAGAAAAGGTTTCTGGAATGGAAAGAAAAAAGTGAGTTTCCCTATTTGCAAATAACATGATCCTATATACAGAAAATCTGAAAAAGTCCACAAAAAAGCTACTAAAGAACTAATACATGAATTCAGCAAAGTGGTAGGGTATAAAATCAACAAGCAAAAATCGGCAGTGTTTCTCTACACTGGTAATGAACAATCTGGAGAAGAAATCAAGAAAAAAATTCCATTTCAATAGCAACTAGAAGAATCAAATGTCTAGAAGTAAATCTCACCAAGGATGTAAAGGACTTGTACACAGAAAACTACAAAACATTGCTAAAAGAAATCAAAGTAGATATAAATAAATGGAAGGACATTTCATATTCATGGATTGGAAGACTAAATATTGTCAGGATGTCAGTTCTACTCAATGTGATTTACAGATCCAATGCAATTTTAACCAAATTTCCAACAGCCTTCTTTGCAGAAATCAAAAGCAAATCACCAAATTTATATGGAAGGATTAGCAGCCCTGAATAGCCAAAGCCATCCTGAAAAAGATCAGAGTTAGAGGAATCACACTTTCTGATCTTAAAACCTATTACAAAGCCACAGTAATTAAAACAGCCTGGTTCTTGCACAAGAATAGGCATGTAGACCAATGGAATTGAACTGAGAGTTCAGAAATCAACTGTCATATCTATGGACAACTGAATTTTGACAAGGGGCAAAGACCATTCAATTGAGATAGAGTAGTCTCTTTAACAAGTGGTGCTAGAAAAACAGGATGTCATTTGCAAAAGAATGAAGGTGGACCCCTACCTCATATCACTTACAAAAATCAACACAAAATGGATCCAATGCCTAAATATAAGAGCCAGAACTATCAAACTCCTAGAAGAAAACATGAGGAAGCATCTTCAGGATCGTCTGTTAGGCAATAGTTTCTTAGACTTTATACCCAAAGCACGAGCGACAAAAGAAAAAATAGGTAAATGAGACCCATCAAAATTAAAACTTTTGTGCATCAAATGACTTTTTCATAAACATAAAAAGACAACCTATAGAATAGGAGAAAATATTTGGAAGCCACATATCCAATAAAGGTTTTACATCCAGAATATATAAAGAAATTCTACAACTCAACAGCAAAAGACAAACAACCCAATTAAAAAATGGAAAAAAGACTTAAATAGACAGTTCTCCAAAGAAGATATACAAATGGCCAAAAAGCACATGAAAATAATGCTCAACATCATTAGCCATTAGGAAAATGCAAATCAAATCTATGATAAGGTAGCATCTCACACCCACTAGAAAATACTACCTTTTTTTAAATATGGAAAATTACAAGTGTGAGAGAAGATGTGGAGAAATAAAAGCACTCATTCATGTTGATGGGGATGTAAAGTAATGTAGCCACTGTGGAAAGACAATTTGGTAGTTACTCAGAAAGTTAAGTATAGAATTACCATATGACCAGGCAACCCCACTTCTAGGTATATGGGCCAAAGAACTGAAGGCTGGGATTCACACAGATATTTGCACACCGATGTTCATAGTAGCATTATTCATAATTGCCAAAAGATGTAAGCAACTCAAGTGTGCATCAACTATTGAATGGATAAACAAAATGTGGTATATACATTCACTGGAATATTATTCAGTCCTAAAAAGAAATGAAGTTCTGATACATATAACAACATGGATGAACCTTGAAGACATTATGTTGAATGAAATGTCAGACACAAATGGACAAATATTGTATGATCTCATTGACATGAAATCATTAAAATAAGCAAATGCATAGAATCAGACACTAGAATATCAGTTACCAGGGGCCAGTGTGGGGGTAGGGAATGGGGAGTTAATGCTTAAATTGTAGAGTTTCTATTTGAGTTGAAGGGAAAGTTTTTGGTAATGAATGGTAAAGGATTGTGAATATAATTAACAGCACTGATTTATATATTTAAATGAGGTTAAAAGAGGAAATTATAGTTTGTATATATGTTACTAGAATAAAAATATTTTTTTTAAAATCAGAGGGTGGTGAAATACAAACAGTGAATTCTAATGTAAACCATGGACTATAGTTAATACTACAATAATAAAAATGTTCTTTCATCAATTAAAATAAATATACCACACTCATTAGTGCAAGGTGTTAACAATAATATGGTGGTATATAGGAACTCTCTATTTTATGCATGGTTTTCCTGTTTACCTCCAACTTCTCTAATAAATAAAAAAAGGACTGATGGATTCTAAATAGACTCTTTTTCATTTTGTAGAACTCACTGTAACAATTCTTCTGACTTCCTTTGTGATCAAACCCAAATAAATAAACCAGTGTTTTCAATGTTCTGTAGAAGTCTAGACTTTTCTAAGCAGACTGATATAAATACCTCATACTTAGAGGATCATCCTTAGTTCCACAGAAGACTGACCATTTTAATAATGACAGCTTAGACCAGTTTAGGGTATTTGCCCAAAATTTAATTTTTCCCAAAGTAAGAGAGGCTACACCAGCTATCGTTTTTGCTAGAAACTGTTATTTGTGAAAACAACTTATAAGTGCTTTCAGGATCAATCAACTCCTTCTTGACAGTGCCCTCTCCTATCAGAGGCAGGGACAAGGGTGAGGTTTCTGATGAACCTCACAGTAGAGGATGTGGATTTTTGAGCATTTATTTTGAGTTCTATAGGAGGACCATTTGTTCTGAAATGGTGGAAGCAATTCAATGAAACAACTCATTTAGTGGATTCTTTTTGCTAAAGGAATCAACAGATTCAAATAGTTCCTTATTAAACTAACCCACATTCAGCTAATTAGCCCATCTCTTCAGGGTTTCATTCTACAGCCATTTACTGAATACCTACTATGTGCTAAGTACAGTGCACATAGGCACTGTGCTAGCTGTCAGGATGCTCATCATCTATAAGAGAGTTGAGCGTGGTATCAAATAAAATAACGATGGAGTGGAGATAGAGCTAGGAGGGTGAGAGGGCTAAGAAAGGCTTCCACAAAGAGACGAGCTTGAGAAGAATTGTGAGAACCAGTACAACTCAGTCAGAAAAAGATGGAGCTTGTGGAGAGGGTGATCCAGCAGAAGGAACAGCATATGCCAAGGCCCAGAGAAACACGAAAGCAAAACCCATGGTCCTCCACTAGTCCACGTCTCTGAAGATCCCATGTAAGCTTGTTTCAGAGAAGCCCAGGCTGACTCAGGGGCTGATGAAAGTCACTAACTGTAGCTCTGTCAGGAGTCTCTGCTTAGGGTCCTAGATAAAGCCTCAGGTCATTTGGGTGCCTCAGCAAAGCCTTTCCTTGGTTGGAAAAAGGAAGGCCCCAGCTTCTTGCCATTTGAGGAAAGCAAATTATTTTCTGAAAAGATTTGGCCTCTATGAAACCCATTCCTAGAAGGACAGAGAGAGTCATTTGTAAAAGCTGAAATAATATTCTGCAACCTTTGTTAGCATACTCAATCCAAAATTTATTCTCCGTGAGAAGCAATGTCCTTTCTCCTCTAAAAGGAGAAAATTCCGCTTTCTTTTCCATTTCTGATGTTACATCAGGCTGTTGTCCAAGAGCTTTCTGTTCCTAAACAGCAAATACATTCAAATGACAAAAGGAAAGGAATCTTGGTGGAAGCAAAAGTGGGGGCAGGCGCTTGAACTTGGCTTTCACAGGGGGAAGAGTTTCCAAACTCAAGATATCAAGAAATCGATAATTCCACACACAAAACTCAATAGTCTTGTTTTATTTTATTTTATTATATAATTTATTGAGGTATATCATTCATACATGAACATACATAAACAATAAGTGTTCAGTAAACATTGTGAACTTATAAAACAAATATTCATAACATCATTCAGGGCTCCCACACATCACCCCACCACAAATACTTTGCATTGTTGTGAAACATTTGTTAAGAAATTATGAAAGAGCATTGTCAAAGTATTACTACTAACTATAGCCTGTATCTTACTACCTTATACTTTTTTTTAAGGATTTATTTATTTATTTATTTTACTTTTATCCATTTTTACCCCCACCCCTCCTTTTTGTGTCCATTTGTTGGGCTCTCTCTTCTCATCCTTCTCCTTCTATCTTCACTGGGATTTGATCCTCAGAAACTCCGATGTGGGAGAGAGGCTTCCTACCACCTGCGCCACCTTAATTCCTGTTTTTTTGGTGCATCTTGTCTTGGCTGTCCCTTGTGTCACTCTCCTGTTATGTCATCATCTTGCTGTGTGACTCACGGGGCCTGATGGTGAACCTACTCGTGGGGCCTGGCGGCACACCTTCTATATTTTCCTTTTTTTAATTTTTACCGAGAGGTCCTGGGGATCGAACCCAGGTCCCTCCATATGGGAGATGGACGCCCAACCATTTGAGCCACATCCATCCCCCAGCTATAGCTCTTAAAGTTGACCAAAGATACCTAGAGTTACAGTCATTTCCCATACAGGATGGACATATAATAAATCAGGCTTACTTTATCACCAGCATTCTAAAAACCAGACCTAGGGAGAAAAACTAGGTCTAGGCACACATGCATGGTTTCTAATATAGCATATGTTAAGCCTATCTTGATTATCACAAAATCAAGACAGTGAGAATATTTGCATGCATTATTTTATATTCAAGCCATTCACCTCCCTCTGGCTACCAGTTGGCTTATGATGCTTATAAAAAAGAATTTGAAGCAACTGTTTTCTTTTCCATTCTCAGTTCACCCAAAGATGGACTGGGGTTTGTTTGTTTGTTTCCACAGTGCAAAGACTGTGTGCCAGAAGGGAATTTTGTGATGAAGTTATACTTCTCTGGAAATAGGAGTTTTATTATTCAGATAACCCAAATACAAACATAATTACAGAGAGACATTGCATTAAAGATAATGATATCTTTGGTCTGCCAGATGAATTGAAACATACAAACATGGTATATCAGTTTCATTCTCAATCTAAATTCTCACTGTCAATTCAGATTTCACCAACTGGTCAGGTTTATGTAAGAAAACATTATTTTCATGAATGCTAAGGTATCCACTTCTTTCTAATAACCTGGTAAACCAGTACTTCATAGAGACATGTAATTTCATAAATCATTATTCTTATATTGTGAAACTAGTAACTTTACCTCTCTTATTGTTTTTTATACCATGTCTACTTTTCCCAAGAAAACTGATAAGAATATACTCTACAAAAACCACAGCCCTTAAAGAAGAACTATTTTTTAAAAAGAAAAGAAAGAAACAGCTCACTGCTGAATATATTCTTTCTCCTTTGTAAGAAATGTCACAGGGCTATTTTTTGCATTTGGAAGAAATGGCATAGTGATGACTTGTCCCTCTGCATAATTGCATGCTCTGTTCCCCACTTGCACCCTGCGGGATGTACCCTCTCCACACACACAAAGCAAAGACGTCCTCAAGACCCCCTTTGCGACTTCTTCAGATTAGCTACAGAGAAGAGTCTTTCAACTCCTCTTGCCATTAATTATTTATCCATTCAATAAATATTTGCTGAACACCTACTAGGTGCCAGGCAGTGTGCTGGATTCTGGGGTCTCAAAGAAGGAAAAGATGGACATGTTGCCTGCCCTGATATAGTTTCTCTTCCCGCAGCTGGAGATGCAGATAAGACAAAGGAACTACACTGGAGTGCACTAACAGCTAGGCTGCTCTGGATGCTCTTGGCAGGAGCACCTAACCCAATCCGAGGGGTCAAGGAAGCTTTCCTGGAGGATGGGGCCTGTCTTAGCTGAGAGCCGAGCCAAGGGAAAGAGAGGTGGGTTCAAAAACAAAACTAAAATATGATGACTTTGAGGAATGGGTTTGGATGGATTTCAACAATGACCTAGAAGAGAAGAGAAGAGAAGAGAAGAGAAGAGAAGAGAAGAGAAGAGAAGAGAAGAGAAGAGAAGAGAAGAGAAGAGAAGAGAAGAG
>PVKH010033772.1:0-11965 GCA_004027955.1 Chaetophractus vellerosus
CCGGGATTTTTTTTTTCTTCCTCAAATGGAGTCAATCTAAACAGCATGCCCCAGTTCATTGTATCTACTCTAGGCATTCAAAAAGATATATTTGGAGAAACACAAACATTTTATTTTTTTAAGTGAAAAGTACAAATTCAGTCCAAGAACCCAATATTGTTGTGCAACAACACACTCTCACACACACAAATAATTCAGAAAGAAACATTAATTGGAAACCTAAAAAATAAAATGGGAAATCTGAAAGCACTCAATTGAACTCTTTCATGAAATTTGGCTGCACTATATATATATATATAAAAACATATTTTTTAGAAAGTACCAGAGATTGAGTCTGGGACCTTGTACATGGGAAGCACGCACCCAACCACTTGAGCTACATGTACTCCCCAGCATTATCTTGAAAAAGAAAAAATTGGGGGTACTTTCAAAAATTTAAATAACCTTTTAACTTCTGATTCTAGGGTCCAACTTCCATTCCATTGTCCAATTGATTTACAAGAGGAAAACTATATGGACCAAAATATAGATTCATAAATTAGAACCTTACTGCAGGAATTACCAGCAAATATTGTGTTCATGGAAAGAGCATGGACTTCAGAGCCAAAGAGACCTAAGCTTGAACCTGGACTCTGATACTTACCAACTCCCATGATTTCGGGGCATGATGCTTAAACTCTTTGAGCTTCAGTTTCTGATTTTGAAAGTAAAATTCATAATGTATACTTTATAGATCTGCTGTGAAGTTTCAATAGGACTATGGATCTATGAGATACATTTAGTAAGCTTCAATAAAGATAACTAGAAACAATTAATAGTTGATTCTTCAATTCTAAGCCACATGCTTTTTTCATATTTTATGTTTCTATAAGGTGGGTATGCCATTCAATTGATGTCAAAAGAAACTTGTCAGCTTCTGATCAAGGAATGAGTTATAACCAATTGGTAGTTGTTACTGTCTACATATGTGCAAGGCAGACCATGCCTAAATGTTTTCATTTATTAAATTGATACCTCAGTTAAATTAGTTGCATTTATGGCATCATATGGGATTAAAATTTAACCTAATTTCTGTTTCCAAACTCTTGCTTAAAGTACCCTCACAGTTAAAACTATGATGCAGCATTGAAAGTCACTTGCATGTTTAAAAACTTCTTGGTCTATAATTTTCATGGTATATCCCCCAATGGTATAACATCTTACATAACCAAAGTACATCATCAAAACCAGGAAATTGCAACCAGTATAACACTATAAACTACAGCTCTTATTTGGATTTCACCAGCTTTTACACCCACTTTTTTCTGGTGTAAAATTCTATGAAATTTTACCACATTTATGTATTTGTGTATCCACTACCATAACCAAGTTACAGAACTGTTCCATCATCAAAAAGAAACTCTCCCATGCTACTGTTTTATAGTCACACTTCATTCCCAACCCTAACCCCTGGTAATCACTGACTTGCTATTCATTGCTATATTGTCATTTCAAGAAAGTCATATGAATGGAATCATACAGTATGTCACATTTTGAGATTGGCTTTTTTTTAACTCCGCAGAATACCCTTGATTCGTCCAAGTTGTTGCCTGTATCGATATTTCATTCCCTTTTTATTGCTGAGGTGTATTCCTTGGTATGGATGTACCAAATTATATTTAACCATTTCCCCATTGAAGGCCACATGGGTTATTTCCAGTTCATCACTATTGCAAATAAAGCTGCTATGAACATTTGTATATGGGTTTTTGTTTGAACATAGGTTTCCATTTCTCTAGGATAAATACCCAGAAGTATGATTGTGGGTCATATGGTAAGTTTATGTCTAACTTTATAAAAAACCACCAAACTGTTTTCCAGAGTGCATCTACCATTTTACATTTCCACCAGCAATATGTGAGATAGCCAGTTGCTCCAAAAGTCACTTGTAGTTTGAAGACAGATGCTTACTTGTCACAATCCAGACAATTCACTAAAAGGCAGTAGAAATTTCAAGGTCTGTCCTAAATGTTCAAGGCAGGAGAGGTTGATGACACTGATCCAGGAAAGACTATCTGTCATTCAAACACCCACGCATCTCTGTGGAGACAACTTCTAGCTGGCTTTCATGAAAAGCTATTTAATTTCCAGAGATTTGAAAATCAAACAAGGAAATAAAACAAAACTATGCATTTAGCCCGATAGGAAATGCAATACAGAGTAAACCACAGACAGTATTTTTATACATGACTCAAAATGATCTTTGTGAAAGATACCGAGATGATCAAGGTCACCTAACTCAGGTTTTAAAAAGTAGAGCCGCAGTGATGCTAGACATCACTGCTGATGGCCAAAAGGGACATACAACAGAGGCTTCTGGGTTGTCACCCAGAGAAAAATATATTTTATATCAAGACCCAGTATACACACACATTTATATGAAACACCACTTTACCTTACTAAAAAGTATTGCATTTTTATATTTTCTATTCTTTTCTATTTCACTTTTAAAGATTAATTGAGATAATTTCACAACCCATAGTTTGAAAAATCCTAATTTAGAAGGATCTCTGGATTGTGAGAGTGAAGAAAAGGAAGCTACTAAAGCAACCATGAGGATAAATGTATGTCAGCCAGTTAGTAAAAAAACAACTTTAAAAGCTTTTAATGAAATCTTTCATCCCAGCTTCTCCCACTCCCCTCCAAAATGCAGCTATGAAACATGCCTTAAACCCAACGATTCCTCAAAGCCCAGAAAATGGGCGCAAGTTGACAGGCCAATGAACAAGCATGTGCAAGTGGTGACCAGGTGTCTGGCTGAGGGGGCAAGTGGAGACTGAAGCCCCCTGCACTCTGCTCCCTAGCTGTGCCCCCTGGTGTGAACTGCATCCACCCAAAAGAACAGGTGCCTTCTCCTAACGCATCATAAGGGGGTCTAGTGGTGGCCCTGCTTGGTAACACAGACTTGAAATCACCAGTCAGCGGTTATTTGTCTCCAGTGCTCAGAAATGACCTTCCAGCATGAGGGTGAAAGGCCCCTCCCTGAAAGCCATTCCTTCCATGCCATAGCGCTGTGGAGAATGGGAGCGTGCACAGCTTGGCCTCCAGAGAGAGGGAATAAAATAGGGCACTCCTGGTTCCAGTACAAGCCCCAGAACATGCAGAGCAGTTGGTAAAGAGAGGGCCCGTCCCACCCGACTTACGAAAGCCTGTGAGGAAGGGCATTCCCAAGTGCAGCCTGCCTCTGCCCACAAGTGCGCCTCTCTTTTCACGGGTTGTTTTTATTTATTTATATTTTTTCAGACTCTTGGGGAAATTCCTAATTAACAAATTCCTATAGTGATAATGAGAATCTCACAAATTCATAGTTCTATATACGAATTCTCTTAGTGGTACTGGAGTGGGAAGACCAAGTCGAAGGATGCCCTCAGCTGAAGGGAGCTATCCTGCTTCTCACACACTGCCTGCCAGTTAGTTCAGAGGTTTGGAGGCCTGTTTCCCTTGCCTTCCTCAATTTGGGACTGCTCAGAAGGACCATCCCAACTCCCAAACTCCCCATGGGGACAGCTGAGGCCTTTCAGTCCCTCAGAGAACAGCTTCTCCCTCAGCCCAATCCTGCTGCCCTCACCCCTCAGAGATTTTTTTTTCTGAGCAACTCTGCTTTTGCAAAACCCTAAGAGTGGGTACCTTGGTAAATATAGCACCTTATTCTCCTTGCTTATCTTACCCTAGTATAGAAGGGAGAGGACAAAGGCAGGAGTGGGGAAAGGGGGAAGGCAAGCTGCACAGGTGCCAGTGGCAGCCTCAGCCAATCCCGCAGGGAGCTCAGGAACTAGAACTGGCCTTCGACAGTCCCTGGTAGGCCTCGACAGCCAGGCCTTTATACCCCCCGCTCCACAAACCCCTGATGGGCAGTGGTGAGGCGGTTCCTGCAGCTGAGGCAATCCCTAAAGGGGCTGGCAGCTGAAGGTGTCTGCCAACAGCCCTCCCCCCACCACTGAAGCATGACCGGGGCAGGACATCACAGCATCCTTTACACTATCTGCCATATTATTTTCCTTCTTTATTTGTGTCTAGAATATTAGCTTCTTGGGAGCAGGGTTGTTTTGTTTTGTTTTGTTTTTTTGTCTCTTTTATTCACTGCTATATCCCCAGCACTTAGAACACTTTCTGATACATAGTGGATGTGGGATAAATATTTGATGAATATCCCAAATTCTTATATATATATGGCTCAAAGAGGAAAAATAACTCAATTCCTCCAGCTGCTGGAAAATTGACCAAATTCTTAACTCAGAACTAGAATGAACTATCTAAAGGGCCAATTCTCAACCTGTGAAAACTCGTGCTCCCTGTTGAGAAAAATAAATATCTCACACTCTCTCTGAACTTTGTATTATAAAACACATTTGCATGTTTTCAATATCAATTTTATTTAAATATTGGATGTGCTTTGTAAAAACTACTCCCCCCTCTCACCCAAATTATCAAAACCTCCTTCCCCTCAACTCCTGTTTAAAATCCCCTTCGCTTCACTCCTAAAGGCAGAGGCAGGGCAGGACCCAGGTCTTCTTCCAGCTCCGCCTGAGCAGTAGCCAGGATTGGTTTGGCGTTCCCACCCGCACCCCAGTACATCACAGCCTTTTTCCACAGCTATTTTCACAATGTTTCAGGAACATTCAGCAGCTGTCGGTACTTTAATATCTCCCGCAGCAGTAGAGACACCAGGTTTCCTGGAGGAGTTGTGTAAATTCACTAGGAGGCCTGGCTCCACCAAGCTTCCCTCGTGATACTTTTGAATATAAACTCTTAGAACAGGTTGGCCCTGCTTTTGGTTCCTGTTAATGGGACACAAGTGTAAAGTTACACCAAATATCTAGGTCACTGTTGGACCCACTCTGCCATCCGCTGTCTGTCAAACACCTTTTCCAGGACCCAAATGGAGAAACTCAGCCACTCTTAAAGTCATTAGAATTAAACCTTTAAAAGCCCCCAATGGGCTGTGCACTTTATTGCATGTATGTTATACCTCAATAAAAAGTTATTTGAAAAAAATCCATTTGTTTAACTGCCTATGTGGAAATCCATATGCCATTCGAGTGGAGAACCCAGATTTCTTGCACCAAATTAAAAGTAGACATAATTTAGTACAGCTTTAAAAAGACCTCACTGCCATGCCTTTGATCTTCGAGGGCTCACATTTGACTTTCCTGATATCACTAGAGGTTTATCCAAGTAGTTGTTTTGTTTTTTTTTTAAGTAGATTAATAGGCTTCGGCCAAAATATTTCATCCTTAATTCAGCTGATTCTTGGCCCAAAGCAAAAAAGGTATACAAAAGAACAACATATAGCTAATGTTTAGGTAAATTCTAAAGATACATTTGTATGTATGGGAAAGGGGGTTGAATAAAGTTGCTCTGAAGATAATATTGTTTCTGTTAGTCAGTTCTAAAAAACTTGCCTATTCCGATGTTTTATTGTATCTTGTGCTTAGAGTTCAGAGGAAAGATTTTGTCAGACTACCTGGGTTTGCCATTTACTAACTCTTTGGCCTTGGGCAAGTGAATTAACCTTTTTGCACCTCAGTTTCTCATCTGGCAATTCCAAATTATGGAATGTTAGGGAGGGTTAAATTAATTTTAATAATTTAGGTAAATCACTTAGCACAGTTATACCTGGTGCATCGTAATCACTGAAATACTTGCTCTTACTACCATTATCATCATCATCCTATATTTTCATTATTATTCCCTGAGCTGCTTCTCTTACCTTGAACTTATTTAAAAATTATACTTACTTCCAACATAGTTTTTATAGCAATTCCAGCAGTAAGTAGCAGGGTATTAGTTAAAAAAAAAAAAAAAAAGCAGGGACCCTATATACTTTTTGTTTCATAAGTGGAATATTCCATACTACTCATTTATTTAGTGTCTAATTATTGCATTTTTACTATGTATAAGGCATATATACAAGCCAGCATACCTTTTTCCCATTTTTATTTCACCTTTTTTAAGGTGTCATATATCTAAGAAACTACTTCCAAACGTACAGTACAATAGTTAGCTAGTTCATGTGTGACTGTCACAAGTGTTTGGCCTTAGAGATTTTTGTTCTGATAAAATACAGCAGCCTATAGAAGCTGAAAAGAACCCCCAGCTAACAGCAAACAGAGGGGAAGTTCAGTCCTACAACTGCAAGGAACTGAAATCTGACAACAAGAATGAACTTGGATGGGGTTTTTCCCCAGAATCTTCAAAAGAGAATTCAGCCTACTCAACATCTTTTTTTTTTTTTCTTTTCAGTTAGGCAAGTAAAAAGAATTTATTGGGAAATGGGGGAAGGAACAGAGCTTGCTGAGAAATGAGAGAGAAAGACAGAAATACACACCAAGATTTGGTGCAGGCTCCTCTAAGCAGAGTGAGATACTCAACATCTTTTGATTACAGACATGTTATACCCTGAACAGAAAACTCAATATGCTGTGATCTTCTGACCTACAGAATTATGAGCTCATAAACAGGTGTTGTTTTAAGCCATTAAATTTGTGATTATTGGTTACACAGCAACTGAAAACTAATACAGGAAAGAAAGAAGAAAGATATTTCTAACTTAATTCATAATAATCAATCACATGGAAAAGAAGACTATCTCTTCCTCCCCTCTAAACACCAAATTCATACACCATTAAGCTATGTCTGATTTGCCTGAGCAGTCAAATAAAGCTATTTTATACTTGCAACAAATATTTATTGAGCTTCAGGTGATATATTAGGAATTGTATACAGGCATGAGTGGAATTATAAGAACTTGATGTTGCAGTATTTTAAATCTGTCTGGATTTTTAGAGAATAGAATTGAAACATTTTCAAGTGACTTGGTTTAACATTGGCAGCATTATCATAGTGTATATCTGCCTATAGTTTTAACATATATTTGTTTCTATAGGTAATATTAATAATTAACTGGAAAAGTGTATATTTGATAACTTAGCATCTCACAAATAAATCATGATTTTTGAAGTGGTTCTGTACTTCATCAATTCAACAATACATTGAATTTTGAGGTTATGGATTTGGGATGATTATGATCATTCATTTATCAAATATTTATTGAGCACCTACTATATGTCAGACACTTCCTTAAGCCTAAAATATATAAAGATTTAAAAGACAAATAGATGTGACTTAAAAGAACTTATGGTCTAATGAAGAAACCAATCCCTTTTTCCCTTTAAGGACAAATTCATGTATTATCTGCAACAGGACCTTTGCTCACCCTGGGCTGTTAATGTGACGGAAATCACAAATGACCTTTTAAGGTAAATTGCCAGCATTGACGGCCACTTGAGTACCTGTTATGTAAGACAATGTTCTAACCTGGATACCAGACTCCTGATGTAGCTCATTAGGGTAGCAACAGCAGTAGACAAGCCTAGCCAGTCTGCTGCCTGTGTTCTGGCCAATAGCTGACTTTCCCCACCAGCTCCTTGCTGGCTGGTAATTAGAGGAACGTGTGTATCACATGCTTGGAAACCAAGAATATTGGCCAAAGAAACTGGCAGGAATCCCTAGGTTTGGAAATCTAGCTCAGGGTTTCGCTGTTGTGATAGCAGAGCACCTACTTCTGAGGGCCTCTCTCTGCCCACCCTGGCAGCCAGGCCCCAGACCACCAAGACTCTACAGCCCCAGCAGCAGGAGGGACTCTGGGAGACCCGGGTGGCCTGTATGAGACACTACAAGCTGAGAACTTCCGTTGCTTGATGGGTATGATATGTCTGTTGTTCTGATGTCTTTTTAGTTAAGAGAAATAATTATTTTCTTGTTTAAGCCTAAGACGGTTGGGATGGTTATGTTTGTCCCCAGAAACCCCATAAAGTAGAAAAGTGAAGGCACTCTGCCTGGAAGATAGGCAATGTATCAGAAAGGAAGCCCCAAACAACTGGGTGGGGATTGGAGAAAGAGCCCCATGGTGTGGAGACAGCAACGAAGAGAAACTCACGTGCAAAGGTCAGGAGGGAGACGAGACAGCCGCACAGGGTGGCATGGCTGATAAAGTCAGCATGGCTGTGGCACATGGAAGGGAGCAACTTGTCGGGTTTGCCAAACCTCAGTTCACAATATTATCAAGCTACTGAATGAACAACTTTCCAAATTTTCAGTACACCCAAAAATTATTTTAACTTTCTCCAAATATTATAGCAAATCATTTTAGAAAATGATTTGCTGTAATATTTGATTGCAACAGTCTTTAAGGATTTTTGTTTTCATCATTTAGTTGAGTTTTGTTTTAGTTGAGGCAATTTGAAATTCATAAGAAATCCTCATTTACAAAATCATAAGTCCAAAGTACCTAAAGCACAGAAACTTTGGTCACTGAAAAAAAAAATTAAATGGCATTCGTGAGATTAAACTAACCAGAAACTAAAAGGGCAACTGTAATTCCATGTTTATATGTGGTTTTAGATAGTTCTACTTTTTGTGTTCAGTATTTTTCCAAACTGCTACCAAATTGACATAATTCTTTTTGGCAACCCATATCTGAACCCCCTTTCAGTATGGGAAGTCCCTTAATGAGGCAGAAACTTCCTCCCCATAGGAAAGCTAAAATTACTCAATACTCAACATCCTAACCTCCCTTGAAGGTAGGACAGGACAACATGGTTTGCTATCACTTATGAAATACTATAAACATTACTGAAAAGAGAAAATCTTAGATGTTGTTATCTATTGAAGAAAACTTGGAATGGTCTTTCCTGGGTCTCTTCATGGCTGATTCCCTCTTCTCGTTGGGACAGTAGATATGCTTGCCTGATACCCCTCCCCACCCCCACACCTGCAATGAAAAGTTGCCTCTGCTCACATCCTGCACCATATTATTAAATGAATGAGTCAATTTAGTCACAAGTGTGGATTGAATTTCAATGCTTTAAAATGCTGTATAAAAACAAATGAAATGAAAACCAATCACCTAAAACTTTGCAGAAATCATTGGCAGCTGTTAACTATATAGTTTAAAAGAAAAACATACTTTTTTGAAAAATTAGTATTTTGAGTATATTAAACAAGTTGGTCTTTGGGGATCAATGATTTTCTGGTGAAACTTGTTTTTGATGAATTAACTTTTGATGACTTGACCTCGAGCAAGAGCAGTGTTTGGGGTTCAGGAGAGCTTTCCTGGTTGTGCTAAGGAGTGTGGACTTGGTTCTAAGAGCACCTTAAATCCCGAAGGAAACTGATTTGGTCTGATTTGTCTTTTAGAAAGAGCTGGGTGCAGGCGGTTTATGTGGGTTGGGGGGTAGGGGTAGGTATTGGGAGATTCTAAATTCTTTGTCTGTTTATTTGACTACTATAGTTTTCCAGCAGTGTTTTCTCTTGGTTTCGTATACAAAAAAGTGGCACTTGCTAGATACCAATTTTAATCTCATTCTTTCATACTGTTGCTCTATCTTCAGTAAAAGCTAAAAGCAATTCCACTGTCAGAAAGATAGCTTTTTGCAGGATTCTTCCAGAAGCTATGAATGTCGTACTTAGCTACTGAGATACTCCCTTCTAATAACCAGCATTAATCAGATGGCCACTGGATGATTAGCTGCCTGTGGCTAGGTACTAGTTAACTGCTCCAGCAGTGTTCTTTCAAAGTCTGTTCCTTTGGTCAACCAGCAGCAGTTTCACCTAGGATTCTTGTTTAAAATGCAAATACTAGGTCCCAGGCCAGTCCTGAATCTAAATCTCTGGGTTTGGAGCTTCAGAGCCTACAGTTTAATGAGCTCCCTCTGTGATTCTTAAGCACTCTTAAGTTAGAGAATCACTACCTATGAATTAGCATGGTAGAATCACCTGGGAAGTCATTGAAACTACAGACCTGAGAGACTCCTAAAGATTCTGATTCCATAGGTCTGGTCTGGGGCACTGGATTGGTATTTTAAGTGCCCCAGGTGAATACAATGGGGGGAATGAGCTTGAATTGAAATACAAAAAAGCATTCTTGTGTGAATGTGTAGGTGCGGACATGATATATTTATCAAATAATACAGAGTATAGTGTGGATTTAGTGAGGGGTCTCTGGTTTTCACCTGAGTGGCAAAGGGGTGCGTGGAACAAAAAGTTTAAGAACCCCTGCCTTAAGCAGTTGACCCAGTGTAAGTGACACCATTTCCCACAGAGTCCCTCTTCTGTCTCGGAACAACTGTTGAATGAACCTGAAGTTATTGTTAATAGTCCTTTATTTTTTTTTAAACTGGTACACACTGTTCACACCTATATTTCCAGTTTGGAAATGCATATTTGCAAGGAGCAATACAAAAGTGTTCATGAAGAACGCATAATCTGTAACAATTATGAAAACATCCCTGCTACCAATACATTTCTAAATACAAATAGTCATTTAATTCCTCACTAATTAAATTCACCAGTACAGGAAGGTTTGATGTGAATTTGCCTTTCAATTGAATCTCTCAAAGTATGTGATAAACACTGAAGGTTAGTGAGAGAGAAGCTAAAATAAGTTCTAGCAACTAGAGTTCACCAAGGTGGGATTTTACCTTTTTCACAGCCTGAATTACATCTTAAAATTCTTGAATCCTTCATCCTTAAGGTAGCTTTCAGTTGACTGAACAAAACATTATCCTTTTTTCTTTTCCCAAATGAGAAAGGAAGTCAGTTAAAGCTAAGGTAGCTCTAAAACATAGCTTTTTCTAATGTGCCAAGGGCCCAATGGCATATCAGAGGTAGAAGCACTCATCCTCACAGCATTCAAATAAAATTTCAGGCCAATTATTAAGTGGCATGAGAAATAGATGAAAGCCTAGCCTGCATGACAGTTGAGAGCAAAAGCTTGAGAGGGACTGTAAACTCTGGAGAGATTGGTATCAGCTAAGATGATTAATTTTCATAGAAACAAATAAAGATAACAATAGGTTGCATTCTTCTTAGCACGGCTGGTATTCAAACCCAGGATCAAAGCACAAACTGGAATCTGAGTCAGCCAGCCTCACTGGAGAAGGTGCTTCAGAGGTGACACTGAAGTGCTTTTTCATGAAATAAAAGTGCTGCATTAGAAGCAATCACTGGCCTTCAGCTCAGGACAATGCGGTAATCGCTAGCAGTGAAAGGGGGATTATCAACTTCCAGGCGGCTGAAGAATCAGGCGGCACCAACATTTTCAAGTGGGTCAATATTTGGGCAATCGATTTTCTCTCTCTTCCCTCAATCTGCAAATGTTAAGGGGCCGGAGAAAAGGCCAGAAAGTATATTGAAAGTTAAGAACAACAAAAAAGAACAAGAGTCTGAGTACAAATCACTTTTCTTAAGTTGTCATCATGAAGAAATCAACTTTTATTAAAATCAGAATTTTCAAATTTGAGCAAACTAAAATTCACTTGGGCTCAGTTTGCAGACATAAAAAACAAATGATTGGCTGAACTTAAACTATCATTTAAATATAGAATTTATTTCTTAAATATGGGTTCTACTGGAGCTACTCCCTTAATTGTTGTAGGATAATTGTGATTCCATCTTTATATAGTTCTGCTGAGTTTTAGGGTTTTTCCCCAAAAATATGCTGTATTCTTTAGTTTTCTTTGTTTTTTTAAGGCAAAGTGTTGCCATTTTCAGGAATTAAGCATAGAATTTTGAATTATTTGAAAAGCTCCTAAACCATGTAAAATCTCATGAGGCATTAATTTATCAAATATTTCTTGAACATCTACGTAGCAGACACTGGGTCTATTGCCTAAAGAAACTCACAGCCCAGAGAAGGCAATCAGACATTGAACAAATATTTAAGTTTTAATAAAAAGTGGTAAGTACATAATATGGGTATATGACTATTGTGAAAAACATTGAGAGTAAAACATCTAGAAAGACTAAAAATAATATAATCTGGAAGATTCTATGGTCACATTTATAAAGAATGGTGTTTCGGTCAGCCACAGAAGTGCCTTTTGAAATACACCAAAGATTGGTTGGTCTTTATAAAGGGTATTTA
>PVKH010033773.1:0-11957 GCA_004027955.1 Chaetophractus vellerosus
GCGACGCGCCGAGACTTGGTCACTGCGCAGGCGCGGCTTTCCCCGCTTGTGGGCGGCTTCTGCTTCCATCACGGCCGGCTTTTTCAGTTCGCGGGTGGCTGGCTGTGCTCGATTTGCAGGCGACCTGCCCTGCCCGTGGCGGCTTTTGCCTATCCGTGGCAGCTTTTTGCCCTGCCCACGGCGGCTCCGGCCCGCCCATAGCGGCTTGCCATTCTCAAGGCGGTCTGCCCGCTAGGAGAGGTCCCCGGGAACCGAACCCAGGGCCTCCCATGTGGTTTCCCAGCGAGCTCTTTATCCACTGAGCTATCTAGCCGGGCCCCCTTCCATACTTTTAGACCATGCCCACCGAGGGGCAGGGCTCAACGTCTCACTGACATGGCAGTTAACGCCCTACTCACAACTCAATCATGCCCAGATGAACAGACCAGCTTACAAACATAATCTAATCTATATTTTTGGAATTCATAATTAAATCAAACTTAAACCATTACAGAGGGATTACTAACAAATGCCAACAGGCAGTACAGCTGGAAAAAAGACTTTGAATAAAAGGGGGAAATGGTAAAGACAAATGAGTTCATAGGGCTAAGAGACTTCAAAGTGAGTCGGGAGGTCAACCCAGAGGTAACACTTATGCAAATCCCAGCAGGACCTCCTAGCCTTCCAATATGGATATCACCCCAAACAGAGGGCCTCCTGAGGGCTTTGGAGATATTCAGGTCCTATATCAGGGCAGATAGCCCCAGAGTTTGGTGCCTTTCTAGTGGGCCCTAATTTGGAATCCTTGCTCCTGAGAGTGACAGAGTCTGACCGAAATATGTCTTCACTGCACATGGTCCCTCTGTCTCTTCTATTCAAACTTATATTTGATGCCAGAGTTTTAGGTGTACTTCCATAGACTGGAGACTACGGGCTGTCCATGTGCCAACTGGGTCCAGGGATTCTGTGGACCTGCAACTCCTACGCTACAACTCAATGGACTCACCCAGGACTCCTAGTTGGGAGTTGATGATGGACGATGGCTATGCTGTGGAATGGAGAGAGCCTGCAGCTGCAGTCAGGATAATCTCTTCCATCATATGCACGGAATATAAGCCCTCTCTCACTTGGTGGTGGAGGGGACATCACCATCCCAGACTCCTTGGGATTGGGGGAAGAACTATGGACTAGAATGGACTTTTTGGTGTCCTGCTATAGACTTGTGATATATGCAATGGAAGAAATTGAAAAATTATGTGCAGCCAGGATCACTGGACACTTTGGGGGCAGGGAGAGGGAAGGGCAATTGTAATGCGGGGTTTTTTTGGGACTTGGGAATTGTCGTGGGTGATGTTGCAATGGAGGATGTTGGCCATTTTGTATCATCATGTATCATATGGAACTGTGTGGGAGAGAGGGTCGTCTACAGTCTGAACTGTGATCTATGCTTGATGGCAAAGGCCCCAAATTTGTATATCTATCACAAGCGTTATGCCACACTCATGAGGGATGTGTATGTGGGAGGTTTTGGGAGGTGTGGGGGGGTGGCATATGGGTACTCCTGGAATTTCTGTGTAACATTTATGTAATCAATGTATCCTAAAAATATATATATATAGATATATAAAAAATTAAAAAATATTATTAATTCTATCACAAAGCTTAGTGCATGAGTTGAAGTTTTAAAAGCCAATAAATTTTCAATATTCAATATCCAAAAAAAACAAAAAACAAAAACCAATGGGCCATAGATGTAAGGATTTTTTAATGAAATCTCAATTTGATTCTATTTGTCTATATGTCTATCCTTGTGCCAGTACCATCTCTTTTTATTACTGTAGCTTTGTAATAAGTTTTAAAACCAGGAAATATGATTCCTCTAACTTAATTCTTCTTTTCAAGATGATTTTGGCCATTCAGAGCCCTTTACCCTTCCATATAAATTTCATAACTGGCTTTTCCATTTTGGCAAAAAGAAGACAGTTGGACTTTTGATTGGATTGCATTGAATCTACCCATTGATTTGGGTAGAATTGACATCTTAAAAATATTTAGTCTTCCAGTCCATGAACTCAGAATATCCTTCCACTTATTTAGGTTTTCTTTGATTTCTTTTAACAATTTTTTAAATAGTTTTCTGTGCTTACATCCTTTACATCATTGGTTAAATTAATTCCTAGATATTTGATACTTTTAGTTGCTATTGTAAATGAAATTTTTCCTCAGATTATTCATTGCTAGTATGTATAAACACTACTGATTTTTGTGTGTTGATCTTGTACCCTGCCTCATTGCTGAATTTCTTAATAACCTCTAGTTGCTTTTGTTCTGGATTTTTCAGGATTTTCTGTACATAGAATGATGTCATTTGCAAATAGGGAAAGTTTTACATCTTCCTTTCTAATATGTATGCCTTTTATTTCTTTTTCTTGCCTAATTTCTCTGACTAGAACTTCCAGTAAAATATTGAGTAACTGTGGTGGCAGTGGACATCTATGTCTTATTTCTGATCTTAGAGGGAAGGCTTTCAGTCTTTCACCATTGAGTATGTTGTTAGCTGTGGGTTTTTCATACATGCCCTTGATCATGTTAAGGAAGTTTCCTTTCATTTGGTGTTTTCTAAGTTGTTTTTTTTTTTTTGTTTGTTTGTTTGTTTTTTTTTGAGAAGGGACGCTGGATTTTGTCAAATACCTTTTCTGTACCAATTGAGATGATCACGTGTCTTTTCCCATTCATTCTATTAATGTGGTGTATTATATTAATTAATTTACATATGTTGAAGCACTCTTGTATACCTGGGATAAATCCCACTTGATCCTGCTGTATAATTCCTTTAATGTGGTGTTGAATTCACTTTGCTAAAATTTTGTTGAGTATTTTGCATCTATATTTATAACTGATATCTATCTGTAATTTACTTGTGGTATCATTATCTGGTAAATTCAGGTGATGTTGGCTTCATAGAATGAGTTAGGGAGTGTTCCCTCCTTTTCTTTTTCTTTTTTGGTAGGGTTTGAGCAGGATTCATGTTCATTCTTCTTGGAACATTTGGTAAAATCCACTAGTGGAACCATCTAGTCCTGGACTTTTATTTTAAGGGAGGTTTTTGATTACGGATTCAATCTCTTTACTTGATATTAGTCTGTTTATATCATCTATTTCTTCTTTATCTGGTATAGGTAGTTTGTGTCATTCATATAAGCTTTTGCTTAAAAGAAAGTCCACTTGCTGTGTACTTGTGTTTTAGTGATGAACAAGATAGACGTGAAGTTAGACATTGAATAAATAATTCTAAAAATGTGATGACTACTGCAACTAAAAAACACGGTGATGCTCTGATACAATGCAATCTAATGCAAATTTTCTCAACCTTGGCATGATTTGTGCTGAATAATTCTATGTTGCTGGGGGCTTTCTTATGCATTGTGGGATATTTGGCAACATCCCTGTACTCTACCCACTACACGACGGTAACACCTGTCCCCAGTTGTGACAACTAAAAATATCTCAGACATTGCCACCAAGGGCCAAGATTGCCCCTGTCTAGAACCACTGCTCTAACTGTAGTCTGTATGGGGTGGTGGTAAGTTTAGTGTAGAAATGTTTACCTTTCAATATGCCATTTGTATGGAGAGCTGAAGGATGAGTAGGGATTAGCTAGTTAAGAGAATTTGGAAGGGAGGGGTGGAGGGATTTTAGTTTCTTGTTGCTAAACAAATACCATTCAATGGGTTGTCTTGAATAACAGGAAATTATTAGCTTATAGTTTTGAGGCTGGGAGAATCCAAAATCAAGGTGTCATCAAGGCAATGCATTCTCCCTGAACACTATGGCTCTGCTCTGGCTGGTGGTGATCATGGGTCCTTGGCTTTTCTGTCACATGGCAGTACACACAACAGCCTCTCCTGGCTTCTCCCTTCTCTTCTGGGTTCCATTGACATTCAGCTTCTGACTGCTCCCTCTCTTTCTCTCTCTCTGTGACCTCCCCTATAAGGTCTTCAGTAATCGGATTAAGACCCAACCTGATTCAACTGGGCCACACCTTAATTTACATAACCTTATCAAAAGGTCCTATTTATAAGAGTTCACACCCACAAGAATGAATTAAGTTTAAGAAAATGTTTTCTGGGTTACATGGCTCCAAACCACCATAGAGGCCTTGGAATACAGGTGGGGTCTCATTTTTCTAGGAAGAGAATAAAAATGCTGTGAGTTGGAAATAAACCTGGAATATTCCAGGAAGTGATTGAATAAGCTATGAAAAGTACATAGTGTGGTCTGGGAGAGTGGCTACCCCCAAGGCTGAGAGGTGTGTCCATCCTGCCAGGTCATGTAGACCATGCTCAGAGCCAGGAATATTGGATTCAACCAGGATAATGGCAGGAGTTGAGAGGAAGAAGAAGATTGAGCCAGCAACATCTTCATTGAGTGAAGGTGGGGCTTAGCAGGTAGATTGATGACAGCCATCAGTAGTGTGTTAGCCTTAGGAGGTACGGCTAATTGACTAATGCCATAGCCTCTATAGTAGGGTATATATGTATGTATGTATACATAGAAAAACAAGAGAGTCCATTTTGAAAGAGTAATGGTTTTGGAATGTCTTTGTAGGACATTCCTAGGAATACATTCTATCCCACTGCTAGATAATTGCTATCTCACTCATCTTGAAATCTTGGGGTAGGACAGGTGGGAATGGTACAGATTGTACAGTTTCTCCTGGAGATAAGGAATAAGAGCAAATATCTCAACGCCCATCTTTATGGCAGGGTATAAGGGAGTTTCTTTTTTTTAATTAAAAAAAAATTTAAAGGATACTTAGATTACATAAAAGTTACACAAAAAATATAGGGATTCCCATATACCCTACTCCCCACACCTCCCACACACTCCCACATAAACATCCTTCATTAGTGTGGCACATTAATTGCAATTGATAAATGCATCCTGGGGCTTTGCCATTAAGCATGGACCATAGTTCACATTGTAGTCTACACTCTCTCCCACACAGTTCAGCATGCTATGTGATGATATAAGATGGCCTATCTCTGTCGTTGCAACATCATTCAGGACCATTCCCAAGTCCCGAAAAAAAACCCATATTACAACTGTTTTTCCCTCTCCCTGCCCCCAGAGCCTCCAATGGCCACTGGCTCCACATCAATGTTGTAATTTCTTCCATTGCTAGAATCTCAATATGTCTATAGCAGAATACCAGTAAGTCCACTCTAGTCCATAGCTCTTCCCTCTATCCCGAGGATTCTGGTATGGTGATGTCTGCTCTGCCTCGAATTGAGAAGGGGCTTATATCCCATGGAGAAGATGGATGGGACTATACTGCCTGCAGCTGCAAACTCTCTGTTCCCTGGGATGGCCGTTGTCCATCATCATCTCCCCACCAGTTGTCCAGGATGAGTCCAATGAGCTGTAGAGTAGGTGTTGCAACTCTGCCAAGGCTCCAGGCCCAGCTGGCACACAGACAGCCCAAAGACATGAGTCTCTGGACGTACACCTACAAACTCCAGCACCAAGTATAGGTTTAATAAGGGAATTTTTGAAGGTGGAATTCCTGAGGATTCTGTAGAAGGGAGATAAAGAGCAGAGGAGTTCAGGGTAGAGGGAAAAGAGATATAGATTGATTTTGAGATGACAGCCTCAGATGTCTGGGGATCCTACCCATTTGGAAAAAGAACAAGGAGACAGGGGATGTGGCCCATGGTGGACTAATGCTGAGTATCATGTGGGAGAGGGTAAGTTTTCTGACAGGGAGAACTAGAGATTTTGTTATTGTGCAATAAATCTTCCCCAACCCCCCTTTATATGTTATGCTCTAACCTCTTTCTTCCCCGCCTACCTTGAAAAATGACAAACAAGAAATCTATAGCCCATCTTTAAATTCTTAAATTATACTTTTTCTCTGTATAAGCTTTGTTCTGCTTAGGCTGAGCTTATCATTCACATGGCGTATATGTTATTTTTTTTCCTCTCTATGCCCTGAGTTTTTTTTTCTCTTGAAATCCTACCCATTTTTAAAGGCCTAGCTTCTATCTTAGCCTAGCCTATCCTAGCCTATCCAATCCTATCCTATCCTATCCTATCCTATCCTATCCTATCCTATCCTATCCTATCTTATCCTATCCCATTCATTCTTCTTAATTGGAATTTAATTAAAACTACTTTGGGGCTCCCTTTGTACTGATGTCTTAAATATTAACTTTTCATGGGTATGAATTTCCTGTTTGTAAAATTAAAGTGCAAATTTCTTGAAAGCAGGGATCAGGTTCCTTGCTTCTTAGTATAACCCCAAAATGCCTAATACAGGCTAAGACACAAAAGTCATTTGAATATTTATTTAATTATTAAAATAGTTAAAATCAATGTTACACTTCTGAGAAAGATGAAGAGGAATTTTAGAATCAGCATTATGTGACATATGGAATCAAGGTTGAATATGCCTTCACATTCGTTATTTATCTTCTGGACTTGGGAAATAGACATTTTCAAAGGCTCTGGGAAGGCTCTGACTACTTTACTCATTTTATAGAATTACAATCCTTTGACTCTGGGATAGACACAGGTTGGTAACTTCAAGTCTTTAGCTTAGCAAAAAGGAGACAAGATCAGCTCTGTGCATGGACTGAATGGTCAAATTGCAGGGAAAGATCTCATTTAGCTAGATCATCCAAAGGGCATTTTAAGTGCACCAGGGACTTGGGTGATAACAAGAGGGTGTGGATGTCAAATGGAGGTAAATATTACTGAAAAATTTGAATCATGTTTATGTTATAAAGTTAAACTTGTATACTGCTGCAAGAGAGAATATGATGGATTGAATTGTTTCCCCCTGCAAATATATGTTCAAGTCCTACTTGTGGTCCTGTGAGTGTGAACTCATTTGTAAATAGGATCTCTGATGTTAATAGTTAAGGTGAGGGCAAACTAAATCAGAGTGGGTATTAATCCATTATGGCTGGGGTCCTTATAAGCAGGAGAAGTTTGAACACAGCAGGAGATAGATGGAGAAGGAGATGGCGTGTGGTGGAGGCAGAGGTGGAGTTATGGATTGCTGGCAAGGCACCACCAGAAAATCAGACTTTGGAGAAAGCATGGCTTGCCAAAACCTTGATGTTGAGCTTCTAAGTCTCCAAAACTGTGAGACAATAAATTCCTGTTGTTTAAGCCAACTAGTCTATGGTACTTTGTGAGAGCAGTCCTGGTTAACTAAGACGGTGAACAGACCTTCAGTTATCAATGAACAGACCTTTACTCACAGTGAGTAGGTACATCTTTTTTACAAAGTTACATTTCCAGACCTTAGCTGAAAGCTATGGGAATAAGGAAAAGGGAGTTTGATCTCACACAGAAAGGAAGAGTGGTGGTATGTGCATGTTTGAACATTCTCAAAACAGACATGTGGTTTTAACAATGACAATAGCTTGGCCAATTATCCTCCCCATTAGCATAGATAATGGTAGATCCATTTTCCTATCCTGTATTTGGTTGCCATTTGGCAATTAACAGATTTTCCATCTCCCTCTGGGTTGAGAGGAGGGAGCAATAAAGGTATAAACCCGGCAAAGCTACACCCTAACAAGGATCTGATGAATGCCAAGAATATGGGGACAGTTATTTCATGGTCTTTCAATATTACCTTTCTAATCATCCTAGCTCAGGTTTATGTTCATCTTTAAAAACAACACTGGTGTATGTTGTGTCCTTCAGCAAGCCTGAAACTGAATACCTGCTTGATTTTAGACATTGAGGGAGATTTCCAGCTTTGCCTCACTTGGACCCCAACTTCATTATCCAAATCTGAACCCATGGCCAGTTCAGAAATTTCTACCATTTTGGAATAAGCAAGATCATGCAGAACAATTCCAATGCCCTAAAAATCCCCCAAGCACTGTTATGATATTAAATTTATCTTTGTCCTAACCTTATAAACAATAAGGGCATCAATATCAGTTGACCCCATTTTCTATGGATTGCATTAATTTTTTTCTGGGCTGCAAATATTAATATTTCCAAAGCTTCACTGTGAAAGCAAGTGACAGAGATTCTGGGTGAATATTCTATTATGATTCTTGTCAAGTCTAGCTCATCGTATTGATCTCATTAAAAGTATGTTTTCTATAAATATATTATGAGGTCTTTGAGGAAGGGGGCAGTGGCTATAGTTTTTTTATATATATAAAAGGAACATGATAATTCCATTGACAATTCTGGCAGCAGAGTGAAGCTAGTACATGCTCTTGACCAAATAGTACCTGCCCTCTAGCTGAAAAGTTTATTTTCAATTGAGTGGACTGCTTTAGAAAGGATATGTGTAAAGTTGTAAGAGAGAGAAGGGACACTTGTTTAATCAATGAGAGAAATCAGTTCAGCTCTGCAGTCACTTAGACCACCTTTAAAACCTTATCCTGCCCTTCTGTTACTTTTGTCATAGTGTAGGAACCTCATAGGTCACTAGATACACTTCTTGTTTAATGTCTTCCCTTGTGCTTTGTAAGTGGAATCTGTATGTTCTGGTCTTCCATATCTGTGACTAAAAATCGAGTTCACATTAACTTTTAATCATCACTCATTTAACAGGACCCCATAAGTCACCCAAGCATCCTCCAATTATTACTGGGGTTTCTTACCAAACCAGTGTATCAGCTACATTTAACAGTGGCATATTGTTTTTTCTCCTGTTCTGGCTCCCACTTGGCCATGTTTGTTGTCTGCAGAGATTCTTAGAGAGGCCTATAGTATCCATGGTCAGAACTCCCATGGAGGATGCCAAGGGTGCTACCTCTGGATTTTCCCACAGCTGCCAGCCTTGAGATGTCAGAGATAGTTTCCATGAAGAGGTAGGGAGAATTGACTCCTCCCCGCTTCTCTGCCAACATTTCCATGGGCTCAGAGCTCCACAGAATGTCCTGTGGACAGTTTAGCTTTTGGTCTTCAATCCTCTAACCACAGAGGTTCATACTTAGTTCAGGGAGCCAGGTGGGTAATAGGTTCCATGCTTCTCACCCCTTCATCCCTCCTTCCCTCAGCTCAAACCTGTCCCTATCTCCATCAAGCACCATAATTCACTCCAGAAGCAACAAAACAGTTTTTCAAATTTTGGAGTTGTAGTCTCTTCACATGTTTCTGTTTAACCAGGGAGTCTTTGATTTACCCTTACATAAGTAAGAGTCTCCTTAGGATGATTTTCCCACAACAAAGGAAGATCTACTCCAAAGGTGAATTTAAGTTCCCACCATTTGCAATTAGAGAACAGCTCAAAGTTTGAAATTATAGTTTTTCTTTCTTTTACTCTCCCTATCAAATTTTCAGGGCTCTTGGGGCTAATTTATAGTTCAAGGCCAAGTTCTTTCTCTTTGCAATAAGGAAGTTCCATTAATTCAGCAGTTTGTAACCTTGGCTTCATATTACAATCACCTGGGATGTTTAAAAAATATTGATAACTAGACCCCACCTAGGTCAATTAAATCATATCTTAGGGATGAAATTTAAGCCCCAGTATTTTTTATAAAGCTCCCCAGATGATCACAGTGCAATGAGCAGCAGGGTTAAGAACCCCTGTTGTAAGCATGTGACTTAGGGATGAGGAGCTCTGGTATTGATTGGGACACATCTATTCTTCCATCCATGTAGACCTTCAAAAATTCTTCTTTCCCTGTTAGACAGGTAAAGGATAACTCAATCTAGTTATTTTAATTTTTATTCCTTAGGATATGTGCTATTTCTTGAAAGGGTTTGTTAGGCCAGCACTCAAGAGGTTATTTTCTCCTAGGCTGCTTTTAGGACAAATTGTCTCCAGGTGGGCTATTAGTTATGGCTTCCTGTCTGAACACTTCATTTCCCACAGGGGTGATTAATAAAGAATTAGGTATAAACACATTTGTTTTATTCCTAATTCTCCTGAAAATTGTACTTTTCTCAAACTGGGTAAGTGTATTTAGGCAAAAATAAATTAAATACCATTTTATGGCAAGAATTAAATGAAAACAGGGGCTGGCTCTAGCCCAGTTGGTAGGGCGCCGGTTTACCACATGGGAGGCCCCAGGTTCAGTCCCCGGGGCCTCCCCGAGCGGGCAGACTGCCTGGAGAAGGCAAGCCGCCGAGGACAGGGCACACTGTGACGGGCTGGGCACGCCCCCATGGGCAAAAGGTGAGTCCCTGTGAGCAGGCAGGCCGCTGTGCCCCTGAGCTGACTTGGTGGGTTGCCCCAGTGGGGGGAGACAAGCAGACACAGAGGAACGCAAAGAAAATGAACACAGCAAGAACAAGCAGAAGCGGGGGATGTATAATAAATTTAAAAAATAAAAAATAAATGAAAACCAAAAAACCTAGATAATTTTGACTCTGTATTTACAAACCCTGAATCTTTTTACTAAACGTTGTTTAATATATTTATGGTGTTCTCATGCTGGGGCAGAATTAGTTCACTTTGAATACCATACTTGAAGTGGGTTATCGTGGTCCAGATGCTTTTCAAATTTTGAAAGCTCCACTAGAGGTCATAACTCCTGAAGTCTTTTATCCAGACATTAATTCTCTATTCAATATATAGTACTTTCATAGAAAAGGTTTCTATTTACTTTTCAGTTTCTTAGCACTTTGTCCCTATCTGATTTCAGTTGGAGAAAGCATAAAACACAAAGAAAACTTATTTAGCATTTGATCTTTGTAAAACTAGTCATTATTTTCTCTCTCATAGAAAACTGTCTTTATTCAGGTACCTTTTCCAGTTTTTGCTCCCACTCATCTGGTATTTGTCATGCATTTATGTGACTTGGTTTTCTTATCAATCAGATCCATCCTAGAAGTATGCAAAGGCTGCTTTCTGCTTAAAGTTTTAATTTCACAGATCTCAGTTTACCAGGATTCAATAATTAAACAGAACAAGTGTTCCAAGGATTAAAAAATAAAATTAAACTCCAAAGTGGTTTCTTCAGAGTCCAACAGAAACAAGATTTTTTTTCAAAAATCAAAAAATAAATTTATTAGCTTAACATAATTATGTCAATTGGAACCCTATTTTAATCTTAATACATCTCACATTGCAATACATACACATGACAAATTCAGCTGTATTAAAACAAAGATAGATGTCTAATTAAGTCGGGCTTTCATTCTACCTGAGTTTGCAGTTTATGGTCTTTGTGGCTTTGCCACATTGATTATTTGAAAAGAGGTATTTAAGTAAAGATCAGAAAGGCCAGATGCAGGCTGTCAGGGAGGTTTGTACTGATAGTTCTTATATTATTTTGTCTTTCAACCTCTGCAGGTACTGACCTATTAATTTGTTTTTAATTTTATGTACATGTTAAAAATGAATTTAAATCATTTCATACATAAACATTTCCCAGTGAATTTGAGTTTCAGATGAAATAATGAATTTTAGGATTCCTTGATCTATTTTATATAATGTGAAAATTAAACCAAACAATTGAAATATACAGAAACAAAATTTTCAATGAAAACTCTTTTGAGAAAGCTTGCACTTGGCCATGGCTAAACGTACTTCTTTGCCACTCAATTAGTTTCCTTCTTGCCTCCTCAACATAGAGCTTGTCTGTAGTGGAATAAGCTTCTTTCTTTCAGTGCACAAACTCATGAGTATGCCTAGAAAGTGTTTTTTTTTTAATTTTTAAAATATTTTTTAGAAGATACTTAGATTACATAAATGTTAAACAAAAAATATAGGGATTCCCATATGCCCCACCTCCCACACCTCCCACAACCTCCCACATAAACATCCTTCATTAGTGTGGTACATTAATTGCAATTGATAAACACATCCTGGGCTTTGCCATTAACCATGGACCATAGTTCACAATGTAGACCACACTCTCTCCCATAACAGTTCTACATGTTATATTATGATATAAAATGGCCTCTATCTGTCATTGCAATGTCACTCAGGACAATTCCCTAATCCCAAAAAAGCCCCTGTATTACAACTGCTTTTCCCTCTCCCTGCTCCC